>PXIH01S0097704.1:9393-20311 GCA_003024985.2 Euperipatoides rowelli
TTTTGAAATATTCTAATTACAATTAAATTCCATAATAATTAAGATGCTGATATTATTGTCCTTACTTCAAACATAAATTAGACATTTGTATAGCAAAGAAAGGCATATTTAAAATTGAAACCTTTAATTTAGTAGAAAGTTAGAAGGAGGGGGGGGGGTGCTGCTTACAGTTTTTGAAATATTCTAATTACAATTAAATTCCATAATAATTAAGATGCTGATATTATTGTCCTTATTTCAAACATAAATTAGACATTTGTATAGCAAAGAAAGGCATACAGTGTACATGTTACTAATTTTAAAAACATTGTACGGTAATCTGTATGTGTTTATGTGGCAGTTCTCTCAATTGTATGGTATAATAATCAAATATTTTTAGGTAAAAATTATAATACCAAATTTTTAAATATTGTAATCTATATGAATGTGGGCCACCACCATTAACTATAAGTTTTTAGTCCAATTTCTATCAGATTTCATATTTAATGTTTAAGTATGTAATATGAATATCTGTATTTTTGGTGGCAGTAGTATCAGATTTGGCATTGCAATTTTTAAAACATGCAATATGTGTCTCACAGAGGTGTGTGGGGGTGGGGGGGGAGAGGTATAGGTAGTTGCCTATCCGATTCTTTTAATATTTGAACTGCTAATTCAAGGTGCCAGCTTTTAAGCTTTTTAGCTAAAAATGGAAAAAAATAAATAGCTAAAACTGTGAGGAAAAGGGACACTTTTCAGGAAACACAACATTTATTGGGGGCACATTACCGTATTAGAAAACATATGCATCCCTGGGACAAATGAAAACAATGTCTAATGCACCCACCCCTGTATTAGAAGAAAATTAATTTGCTAGCTTCATAATCGTCACATTGGCTAGTTTTAATATTAATTTTACTTGTCCCTTCAAAATTAATTTTGACCCCTACAAAACTAGCTATAGGGGTGACTTTGACCCTCACCTAAAATTTTCTAGCTCTACCACTGTCAGTACATTTGGGTAGCTACACCCCCCCCCCCAAAAAAAAATTAAGCCTGAGTTAACATTCCTTCTTGGGGTGATATGCCTTCAAAGATTGAAAATTTATCAATAAAGATGTCAAATGTTTAGGTGGATTTGGACTAATTTGTATGCAAATTTCATTAAATATGTAATAGNCATATATTTAGGCTGTTTTTTCATGAATAAAATGGTTTTTGTTTCATCAGCCTATGGTTCACCAGTTCTGAGTATGGTAATATAAGTATAAGTTAACGCAAACCCATAAAAATGCAAAAAATCAGTGTGTGTTGTAAAACAAAAATGGCTGCCATCGGAGTTTGCTAAAAGATAAAAAATTAAAATTATTATTTTTGGACTTAGTAATCATGTAGGAATCCACAAAAAAAATCATTTGATTATAAAATGGTCAAGCAACCTCCCTCCAGTGGATCACTTGAAATGGATAGACCCATAGGCTACAATAAGTTACATTAACTTCTAAGTTAAACAAGTAGTCTACATGCTTGGTCAGTAATACTCAGTGGTGGAAAGTTTGCTCCAAGCTGCTCCAATTTTGTGATGTTGCTCCAACCTGCTACAAAAGATAAAAAAAATGAAGAAAGTGCTCCAAAATCGAAAAACTAAACAGTTTCAAAATTTTCTTGTGTTTTTTGTGGCCAAAATACATACAGTATATCCATAGCCTGTAGGTTGCAAAGCGTCAAAGCAATTGGCTGTTTTGGGGCTGCATGAGAATTGTAGGTCTGAGATCCAGATGCTATAGAATAGTGGGGAAAGGAGATAGGCTACTTATGCCTTATTCCACTTTATCTCATCGCTGGCTGTTACAATGCTGAATGAAATTCCCTCTATTAATATAAGAAAACTAAAATATAAATTGATTTACAGTAGGCCTGTTTCAATTTTATCTTTTAAAATTCAATTTTAAGTTAAGCCAATATTTATAATTTATCAGCTATAAAAATTAAGATTTTAATATTTTCATTGATTTCAGATGAGACTAAGGCCATGGCCACACAATACTATCTGTTGCTGTGAAGCAAACACTTTTTAAAACACATAGTTTTCATTGGGATGCACCAACTGGGATTTCCATTCTGCAGTGAAAAAAAAATTATATGGCATGTTTTAAAGCTTGTGCGATGGTTTGCATTGGAATCAACACATCTTTTTTTTTTAAAAAATTGTTTTCAATGGAATGTGCCACCTCAACGCAACTTGCATATCGTTGAGGTGTTCGCCTAGTCAAAAAAAAATTGATTTGGCTGATTTCTCAAACAATTGTAAATATTGTGAAACTGGCCTGCTTTAACTCACAATTAAGTTCAATGGATGAACCCATTTACGTTTATTCTTATTTCCCTCTCCTTCCCCCCCCCCGCCTCAAACTTAATAGTAGACTAGCGCAATACAAAAAATTTTGGTCACTATCTTGATGTTGATTGTAAACAGAGATAGGTGTTGCCAGTACTGTATCTAAAATACAGATGCTGCCACCAAGTAAGAATAAAAAATTATGAAAAAATGCAATGCAACACACATTTTGTTTGACACAAATGTATAAGAGAAGGATAAACAAACAAACTACAACACACTCTTTATTTAAAAAGATATTGACAACACCTTAAATCCAATAAAAAATATTGAGATACATGATATCTTTTTCAACATTTATTAGTTGCTCCTCGGGACAATTCTTTCCAAAAATAATTCTTTGGATTTACTACTGTCATAAGTTTAGTGAAATTAGTTGAATGCCCGTCAATTTTTTATTTAGTATTGGTTTGTGGCGTTGATTGACAGTAGTACGGTAAATCCAAAGAATTATTTTTGGAAAGAATTGTCCAGAGGAGCAACTGATAATATTGTTGTGAAAGATATCATGTTATCTCAACATTTTTTATTGGATTTAAGCTGTTGTCAATAAATATCTTTTTAAATAAAGAGTGTGCTGTAGTTTGTTTGTTTATCCTTCTCTTAAATGTCAACTGAAAAACAGCACTTGTCTGCGAGCATACTTATACAAATTATACAGCGCAACAAATAGTCCTGTGTGGCGCCAACCTTTAAAAAAATTGGGGTTTTGGCCATCCAGTCACATTTTTGGTGTCAAATATATTCTGAATTGCACTCTTTTTATTGTATTCTGCTGAAGACTAAGGTGTATTTAGCTATTCATAGGTTGTATGTTGCAAAACTCATGACAATATCATTAGCTCAGTTTTCAACTGAGCTAATGATAGGAATTTGACCAACAAATTGTCATCAGATTCATTATTTAAATATCAAGTAAAAGTCTAGCTGTATGTAAATTAAGATAAGCTAGCAATATCAAAATATAAGTGCAGTGTATTGAGAAATTAGAGATAAATGAAAAATAGCCTAAATCTTAGAATTATCAAGTACTTAGTCAAATTTGAGAAATCATTTTTTAGGGTCTCCTTCCACAGTGATAATTGTCGTTTATGCCTAATTTACAACCAAACATTCGCCGTAAACAGTGGACTTGATGGCCGCTTGCGTAAAATTTGATCTCGCACGTTTTATGTGCTATAATAATTAATTTCCAAGATAAAAATAACAGACTTTGAAAAGCTCTTTAATATTATAATTTATAGCCTATTGATATAGTTTAGACCTAGGCCTCAAGATTAACTTTATTCACTAGTGGCCAGTGTCTGGTAACTTGGAAAAATTTAGTAGCCACTTTTTAAATATAANTAAATAAATAAATATTATCGCGCTTGAATAGCACTAGTGCCTCCATTACTGTGGCCGATCATTATAAAGCATTGGTTAACCAAAAACAAATTTAATTACCTTCATAATTAAATAGGGTCTAGTGAACTGAAAAAAAAAATAAAAAACCGCATCACATCTTTTAACCCAGGTATAAGAAAGATAGGATAATTATTATGATGAGATAGTTTTACTAAGCAATGAAGAAAAAAAAGGGGGAACATAGCCTAAATACACAGTAATAATTTAAAAATAGTATCATCTTATTTTGTAGTAAGAATAAAACCACTATTATTTGCTCATTCCCTGCTACAAAATAAAGAGAGTTGAGAAGGGATAAGAAAACAGAATGATGCTGTTCCGTTAATGGCGCCGCCATAATATTGCGTCAAGAGGCTTGATGCAAAGCTTATAACCCGGTATGTCTCCACTAACAAAACTGTATGAGGTCTCTACGTAATCCACCATCGGGCACCTCCGGTCCCGAGCACAACCACGATTACGCTTTCTTTTAGCCAACATTATATCACGCAATGCTTTGTAGTGAAGTCTGGTCACTGAATCATTGCATAAACAACCACCCTAAAATCCAAGGATAATCTTTAAAGCTTCCGCTAGCGCAACCACTGTTTGGTTAAAAGAACTACTGTCGCTCCAACTAAAAAAAACTTGGTTTGTTATCATTGGTTGTAGTAGAAAAAACATTAATACAGTAATTTAATTAATCCTTATACTGACCATTAGTCCCGTACAATAATTAACAAACGTTAATTATAAAAAATTGAATTAAACAATAATGTAGTGAATTAAATAAATATTGAATTCAATAAATTAAATAGTTTATGATAAAAAAAATATAAAAAGCTTTAATTAAATAATCATTTATTTATAAATCTTGAATAATAATAATACTAAATTAAAAGACATTGTAAAAAAAAAAAAAAGACATAAATTATAATTTAAAACAAAAAACTTTACCCCACACCGTACCTGTTTAATCAACTTACAACAAACGGAAAAGTAAAGGGTAAAATAGCATCCCCTAGCAAAGACAAAATAAAAGCTAGCCTAAAAAAAAAATTAACTTACCTGATAGTAACTATCCCTTGACTTATCACATGTGTTTCATACCGGTATTTGTTTTCAAGTTATTGAGCGGAAAGCACCTGCTAAACGTCATCAAACATGGATACTCAAAATAATACGTCATCGAAATTGTTGTGTTCCCTGGTGACATCATGACAGAGCGAGTCGAAGGCAGAAATGGCGGAGTGCTGTGCCGCTCGTTGTTCACAAGAACGTCGCTCCTTCCGAAGAGAACTCCAAAAATGGGGCAGAAATTTACTTTATCTTGTCGGTAAGTAATAAGAAATATTACCGGAAAATATTTTTTAAAATAAGTTAAATTTCAAAATATTAAATTGATGATTAATTTTGATTTATTATTGTGCCAAAATTTTTGCTCATAAGCTTGTCCGGCTATTGTGCCCAATGATTTCACCCCCGCGAACAGGTGTAACATATGGAACTGAATTTTTTAATGAATGTTTAGATCCAAATGTCTATCGTAATTGTTATCGACATACAAAAAATTAACATTAAGTTATAGATTTTTAAAAATCAGACGTTGAAGTATAATGAAGAATAACTCTGGTTTGTCCCCTTTTGAATCGCTCAGTTTCTACCTTAGTGTTCCTATCAAGGTCAAGGAAAAGCCATTATTGGGAAGAGATATGGCAGGCACAATGGAAGAGGACGTAATCGAGGTTGCTCAAACGTTAATGTCTTCTATGAATTTTTCTACCTGATATTTTCTTCCTCATTACAATGGCGGATTCCGATATTTTTTTTGACAATTTTTGGTATACTGTTCGTTTGAATCGATGTTATGTTTGTGATTTCACATTTGGGGAAATTTAATAAAATTAAAAGGCGCTATGCATAATGCTAAATATCTTCTTTCCAAAGAGTGCTTAGATAAGCTTTGTAAACATTGAAGTCTTGGCGAGGCCTAGTGGCCTTAGAAAAACTTGATCAACATCCAAGTAGTTCATTCAAACGTTATACAACTTTTTATTGTTATTGGTATGGTGCATTTTACTATAGAGGTGATGTGAAAATAAGGACGTCACCCGTCTTTTGGTCATGCTTGTAAAAATTATATTAGGATACACTCGTTTTCTCATAGACTCCATATTTACTTAATTAGGGGTAAATTAGAGAGTGTTAGAGGCGAGACTAAAAATATAAACCATCATGTTTTGCAGCACTAATTTGCTTACAGGCATAGTAGAGGTGTATGAACGTTAATTCAGCTGGTAGTATTATGTTGCATATTATACAAGCCCCTAACAGTGACACTCTTACATTAAATTAACGTGAGTAAAGTTATTTTAGCATTTTTTTGAGGCATTTTTAATTGGGTATAATGTCACTGATTATGAAAATTGTGTAATCTCTACAAAATGATAGGCTAGAGTTTTCTTTGATAGGCTACTCTAATTGGCTTCCTGAACTAATGAATTTGGTTTAAGTTTGTTTATTATACTAAAAATAAAAAGTTTTGAATGCTGGATTCTTCATTTATTTACTGTATATATATTTTTTTTTTTTTTTAAAAAGCAGTATTCTTTAATTTGTTGTTTATACTCCACTTGTTTATAGCCAATACACAAAAATAAATCATTTTTTATGTACAGTATTATAAAATGAAAAACAATTATTCACTTTACACATATTTTTAATATTGCAATATATTTTAAAAATTTTAATAAACTAATAGTGTCAAAAATTTTAATAACACTTGGCTAGTGTTTATAAAAACTCTTATATTTTGCATTTACAGTATATTATTTAAATTAGTTACTGAAACTAAACAGTAATGCACCTATTTCTATGGAAACCTCTGCTTAAATCTTCCCAAATACTGTATGCTGTAGCTTATTTGAAACGAATGTTTTTTTTTTTTATTTTGTAACTTTAGAGTTGATTAAACACCCTCATAATTTAGATCTTATGATTTTTACAAATTGTCAAAATTTTAATATGAAAATTGAAAAATTTACTTTGCTGTATAAATAATAAATAACATGCACAGTTTGTAAATTATCTAGCCTATGATAAAAACAACTAAAGTAGGTCATGAATTTATATTGATTAAAATTTAAAAAAAAATAGTATATTCAGGTTTTGATTCCACATATTGTAATTCATTTCATTTTTTTAAAATCAATATAACTGATATAAACTAAAAAATTCTTTAATCTTTTATGTAACTTAACCCATATTTTTAGAATTTCTCCAAAATCATGAATTAATCATTATTAGTTTGGAAAGCAATTATCATTTGTTTTATAAAAATATAGCCGCCTACATTTTACTAATGTAGCCAACAAATAAAACCCACCATCAAAATATGTAAAGTTCTATACTAAGTCTAATAGTTTATCCACAAGAATTACAGCACTGAAAAATTTCAGCAATTGTTAAATAGGCCTATACTTCTAGCCCCTAGAATATCATTTGAGTTAGGGGCCTATTTTTTTTTTTTTTTAACATTAAATAGAAATTGCTGTAAAAATAATATTAAGGTAATCTAGCCTAAGTTATTAAAGAAAAGCTAAACTTAAAATGTATAGATACCGCATAATCTAAGTTACGGTATAAGTAAAAAAAAATTTAAAAAAAAATTCTTTACACCAATATCAAAAGTTGAAAAAGGCGGGCCTAACTGTGCAAAAACAAAAATTCAGTATAGTTTTAAAACCAAACATTGGGTTATTTGTCTTGGTGCTTGTATTTTACAGCTATAGAACCTTTAAGGCTATGCTAAAGTATAGGCTGACATTTTTACTAGATGTCACATGTTAGCTAGCGAATTACGAATTGCTTCATTGTGAAAACAATTTATAACTCGGAATTGATTTTCTTAAACTATTAAAATTTTTGTGTATAATGTTTTTAAAGTTCATCTTAAGTATCCTGGTCATAATCGAGTTGATTTTTTTTTTTTTGTACTTTTATCTTATTGTGAAAACTGTCAAAAATATGGTAAAAGGAGATAATTGTATTATTTTTTTTTATCCCTACTTTACCTTTGCCCTTATTCCATATTCCTTAATAAATGACAAAATTTTGCTTAGAATTGTGTTGTTTTTTTTTTTTTTTTAACATACAGTAGTCCTTAGCTAGCCTATAATAAATGTTAAAAAATTTAGGGGGGACAAGCACCAATGAGTCAATAATTCTAGTCTCACCTCATTATATCACTACTGACTAGAAACCAATTATTCATTGTAACACAATGTTCATCATGTAACTTAATATAATTTAGATTACAGTTTTCAGAAACCAATCTACATAGGCCTACTATTCTGATATTATGTTACAAAATTGTAATTTTCAATAAGTTGACAATTTGACTAATGATTCTGAAATCCTTTCACAAAAACTACTCACCTTCTAACTATAAAATGTTAAAACAGTTGTTAGTTGCTTCATATTTTACTATCATAATTTTTTAATATAGGGGTCAGTAACTTACCAGAAAAAAAAATAATTGTTTGCGTGACCATTTTGTAATCAAATGATTTTTTTTTTTGTGGATTCCTACATGATGACTGAGTCAAAAAATAATAATTTTAATTTTTTATCTTTTTCCAAACTCCGATGGTAGCCATTTTTGTTTTACAATACGCACTGATTTTTGCGTTAACTTATATTACCCAGAACTGGTGAACCCTAGGCTGATGAAACAAAAACCATTTTATTCAGGAAAAAACAGCCTAAATATATGTCTATTACATATTTAATGAAATTTGCATACAAATTAGTAAGGCGTCAAAATTTTTTTTTTTTTTTTAAATTTCCCATTTTTGAAAAATTAAAAATACCTCTAATTGAGCTAGAGTGCGTCATTGTGACAAAAGACGCATAAAAATATGATAATACCCCCATTGAGCTTCTAGTCCGGGTCAAATTGTCCCCTCAAAACAACATATCTACATTATCTTATTGTTTGTTATTTGTATAGTAGATATACTATGTAAATAAAAGTTTTTCCAACTCAAATTGTATTTTAAGTATTTATCTAATGTTCATATATTATTTAAAATAAAAGTAAGAAAATGACCACAAAATAATTACTTAACTTTTCATCTTGAATGAAAGAATTAAAAAAAAAATATTAACTCTGTTTATTGTGTACTGTACATTCGTTTAGAATCTAGTTTGTAATCTGGTTTAGTTACAATATTTGCATAAATTAAGAGAAAATGATGTGCCACGGTCATCAACAAAAACTTGAAACAGTTTTCTCCTGGGATGTAACAAAGCTGCTCTTTTGTTTTAAAAAAGCTGTTTCATCTATTGGAAGTTCTATATTTTGACTAGAACGACTAAAGATGAAAAACAAATTAAAAAAAAATAGCTCACTGTATTAAGACTTTTATGAAAACCAATATACNACAAATGACTGGGAGCAAATATTTGCTCCCAGCATAAAAATTTCTAGTTTTGAGATGTGAAAAAGATGAATATTTTTTATTATTTACACAATAAATATAAATAAAATAACACTTGCGTTTTTAAATAATTATTAGCTAGCCAATATATTTTTAAATGTAGGCTATTATTATTATTATTTTTTTATTTTTTTAATATTAATAAGCTAGCCAATATTTATATAAAAATTGAACAGTGTGTTTATATGCTATCATCCTGTAAATAACAAAAATATTTATATTTTAAAACTTTAATTTTTATTAATGTAAAAACATTCAATTTGGGAGAATGGGAATAATAATACTCAAGCTGAAAGGCGACGTGGTTATAGTGAATATTAATTATCCCCCACATGCCATCACATTGAGCAAAGGAATCTGAATTCCTCCACTGTAAATTTGACCCTAATTTTAAACATTAAAGGAAGTTTAATGGAGTAATTTTACCTGAAGATTTAATAATATTGGAAAAATATATAATGTAAAAACATGCATTTGTAAGAAATTTGAATTTCAATATTTTGATTTTAATAAAGCTAAATTTAAAAAAATTCCAATATGCCNCTAATCGAAAAAAAAAAGATTGCTCCCAATAAGAGACAACTTGCTCCCAGCCACTTGTAAATGGGAGCAAAGATTTGCTCCCAGAATAAAATTTCTAATTTCGACCCCTGTGTCTGGTATGGATAAATAATTTAATCGCCCAAAATAATATTAAGTCGAGTGGCGAGTACTAATCTTGACCCTTATTTAGACCTGTACTACTTATTTTCATACCAAAAAATAGAGAGTATTTTGGTAAAAAAAAGTCCTATGAGGAGCATGAAAATCCACTCGATTATATTTCTTATTAATATTTGCTCAGGGGTATAACATGTTATTAATATTTGGACATAAATATTTTTTTTCAGTGGCAGGCAAAAAAAAAAGTATTTTTTTTTAGATTCACTGCAGTGACAACAGACGCGGCTTATTTTTAAATGTGTACAGAGCATAAGGATTGCAATTCCGATATTCTCAGTCATGTGAAAGATTAGATAGTAGCCTATTAATTATTGCCAATTCATCTAAGTTTGTGAGAAATTAATCAACTTTATTCTATCCTCAATAGCTTCAAACTAAAATTTAACATAAATCTGCGTAGTTATCACGACCTTAGAATTATATTCAAATTCTACTCCCTTGAATCAAGAAGAATCTATTTTGACGCTAAATTTCTTTATAATGTCATCCACTCTAATCTCAACTGCAAACAATTGTTACCTACAATCAACATCCAAGTTCCCAATCTAGCCTTAAGAAAAAANTAGCTTCTGATATTGTTTGGAAAATAGTTGAAATTCGCTTCAGACAATTAAGCTGATAGTAGCTGGTAAAGTGTAGGCTATTCTTATTTGCTCAGAATTTTTTAATTTAAGATAATTTTGCTATAAATTAATTTACTTTTTGGTATTAAATATTGTTTTTCCTTTTAAATGTATTATTTTGTTTAATGTTTTATGAAGTAATAAAATAAGTTTAAGGTGGTGCAATAAGTTTAATCTTTAAAAATTAAAAAAAAAAAAGAATACCGGTATGTTCTTTGAGTACGTAAATGATAAATCTTTTAATTCATTCAAAGTTAGCATAAATGCTCAAAAAATTCTGAATAAACTAAACTAAACTTACATTAAAT
>PXIH01S0099462.1:0-10528 GCA_003024985.2 Euperipatoides rowelli
TCCCTATTCTTTTCAATATCTTTAACATTACTTTCATCATTATTAACCATAAAATTACTTAAACTAGAATTAGAATGGTCCCTAACAACCTCCTGTAGCTCAGTCAACAAAAACTTGACTTTATCACAGTATTAAGATTCTGATCAAATCCTGTTAGTTATTAAAGAGATTTTTAACTAAATTTTTTGTCTCCTGTCAAATTGTGGGGAGTTGACTGGATCGACTTGTGACAGTTAGTGTACATGGGGTACTGTATTGAAGTTTTTTGTAATGTATAGTGGCACTGTAAGTATAACTAATTGTAGGAATTGGATGGCAATTTTTTTCCTTTTTTTCACAAACGAATTAAGTTTACCCTGTATAAAGTTAATCAAATTTCAATTTTTGTTTGGTTCAAGTTTTATTTACCCTGAAAAGTTAAATTTCAAATTTTTTTAAAATTTTTTAAATTTTTGTAATTTTAAAGTTTAAAAATTTTCTAAATTTTTTTTAAATTGAATTTATGAAGTGTAATTTCTAGAATTTGATGATTGGGTACAATTGCTGAATTTAGAATCATCAACATTGTGGAAATTTCCTATTTCACCGTGTTTTACTCTCAGTCCTTTCCTGTTTAAATTTAAAATTTTAATTTTTTTGTGTTTTTGGGATGACTCTGAGTGTGCTTGTTTTTCTTGCTTTCTCAAAACAAGATTGTGTCTGCTATTGACATTTACCAATCAAACCCAGTTCTGAACCTGAGATTTTTCACCGGACACCTTTTCCAAATTTTTAATTTAACATTTTTATTTAATTTTTTTATTTTTTAAATTCAGATCTTGTACTTAATCTGCTTAATAATTTTTTTGTATGAAGTATGGTGGGAGTACTTTTGTTTCAACATTAACATTATTGATAATCATATTTTAATAAACTTGTATATTTATGGTAAAAAATTTACCATATTGTCACTATATTAATTCATAGAAGTTTTAATAAATTAATTTCTAAATAATATTATTTATGTATAGTAGGTTAGTTTGTCTGGACACCCATAATGAGCTTAGTTTAGTAATACATATTTTTGTCTGCACATTTTTGTCTGATCACGCCATTGTACTTTTATACATAAAATAAATTATGGCAAGAAGCAATAAAGGTTTTGATCATTTTGAAAGAGATGGTCTTGTGAAGTTGGTAAAGGAGAAAGAGCAAAACTTTATATGGGTTGCTAGTGTTGTTCACATCATGGGAGGTGAAGTGGATAAGGTGTGTAAAGCAATTGAAAAATTGAGTGTGGAAGTACATTCTGTGAAGGACAAACTAGAGAGAAAGTGTGCCAAGAATAGTAGTGTTCCCATGACATGAGGTGTGGAAAGAGATCAATTCCATCAAATTGGATATGTTCTCTGTGTGGTGTATTAGGACATGAATTTAGATATTGTAACATGCGAGATCAGTTTAGTGAATCCTTGAGGAGAAATAAGGGCAGTGATAAAGAATATAACAATCATTGTCATGGGTGTAAGAGGTAATGTCATTCCAATAATTCATGTGACAAGATGTAGAATTTGTAAATGTCTGACATGCACATACTATAATTTTAAATTATTTTTTGATTAACATTTATTAATTTTTAATCTCTTGTGCAATGTTGTTCTTTTATTAGAAAATTTTATTGTCAAGGAGGGGTTTCGGTCTATCTTTGAGCATGGTGAACATTGATTTTTGTTTTTTTTCTCAGTCAATTTTTTCCTTGGTTTTCTTCAGTGATTGCATGTACTGTGAATTGTCCGTTATGTATGGGGGCTGCCTGCCGCCCATTTGAAATGATTTAAAAGCCTTTTCCTCGTGCGTGATACTAGTTTTGTATCATAAACCCAATTTTTGTTGAACATCAGAATCTTTTAATTGTGTAACATTTTTTCCCCTTTAAATGGCAATTTTACTCTGATTGTTGTTTGTATGTGTTTTTTTGGGCACCTTGTCTTTAAATGTGTTTAGGTGAATTAACTGAAATTTATGTGTTCACTGCAATTCCTTGATTGATGGGGGGTCTCACTCCACTCAAATTCTGTAATTTTTTTGACTTGCATATTATTGAGCAGCTGCACTTAATTGCAGGCTAAATTTTGTTTTTAGTAAAAGTGATCAAACCTTTCAATCAAAGTTTCTGTAGATAAAGTTTTTCATATCAAACCCGAGTAAAGGAGATAATTTCCATAAAATTGGTTATTGTGTATTATAGAAATCAATACTTGTTTTACTATTAATGAAATTTAAATAAATCTTCATCCTTATTTTTATTTCAAACCCTATTTTAATTTATAATTTTAATGCTGTTGACCCCCATTCAGCAGTGTTTCGATACTTCAAACTTTAAAAACCAATTTAAAAAGTTTTTGTTCTCTACAATGAGATGATTTAATTTTTCCTTTTTCCATTAATACTTTTGCTTTTAAATTAATTTGGCCTCTGAAATTTTAATTGCAGTTGAAGTTGAATTGCAATTTTAATCTTGTTCTTTTAATTTCGTTAATACTTTAAATTGATCCTTTGATTGTATTTTCATCTATTTTTTAAATCAATTATTGCTGCCATAAGTAGGTCTCCACCTTTTAACGAAGGGGTTGTAACGATTCTTTTATGGGTCAATGGTTTATTTTTATTTTCAATTTATTTGCTATGTCAAAGTTGTAATGTTACTTTTATTTCCATGATTTTTTTAAGAGGGTTTCCCATTTTTTAGCTGTCTTCCCTCTTTCCACCTGCACTGTGCTCTTTCCCCCTATCATATCCGTATAACAGCACTTTAATTGAGTATGATGCGGGTGAAGCAGATCGAAGGTAGTTGTCAATGCGTTTCTCTCTTTTGATATTTAATTTAATTACATATAGGCCTATTTTTTTATTAATTTTTATAATTGTTTTTGTGCATTGGTCTTAGAAATATAGTTTTAATTTGAAAGGTTTATTAAAGTGATCATTCTATATTATTTATAATTTACCGTTTTTTTAATTGTTTACTATGCCTTTCATTTTAAATATTTTATGATGCCATCAAAAGAACTATACAATATTTGTAAATATTTTGATAAATTAAAACTGTGAAATTAATCTCAAATTATTGACTTTTGTGTATGCAAATATTTCCTGAGTTATTGTCAAGAGTTTGGATGCAACACTTTGAATGCAACACTTTGAAATTCTCTTATATTTTGCATCACATGCTGTGAAGGACTGCTTACTAAAAATACTATTGTTAATTATCATATCATAGCAGCATCATTTCATTCCACAACTGCATAATGTGGTGACTTATGGGAAATGAGCAAAGAAATCCACAGGTAGAAAACTAGAGTAGAAACACCAAAATCTCAACAAACTACTGCGAGTAGGCTATAATCATTAACTATTTTAGTTTTAGCCTGTGAGAAATTCTGAAGTACAAAATCAAAGGATAATCTGTGAAATTGTGTGGATTAACTGAATCTGTAAATTGCCTTACCATCTAGCCTTATATGAAAATGAATGCAACATGTAAAAAAGTATCGGGAGATAATAATCTATCAAATATAGCTCTATCAAATAAAAGAGCTCTATCTATCAAATAAAATTATATGAAGGAAGATAACATGACTAATAATCTAATGATCTAGTAATCCATCAAAGAAGACAATCATCATACTGAAGCTATAGATGACACCATGGTACAGTAAGTGGAAAAGCAGACTGAAGTTACTGAAAAAAGAATGTTTAGCTGTGAAAAAAAATGAAGTCAGAAATCTGAGGAAGATGACCAAAGAATTGTGCCTGGTCTGAGAAAATTTCAAACAAGAAAGTTTCCCTGTATGATATATTTTCAAACTTCTACCGTATTTTTCAGATCCGGATTACTGTTGATGCAGAAATCCAAAGTAGCCAGAATTTTTTCACCACTGTTTAAGAAGATGCTGAATTATCAAGAAAGTTTATGTTGTAAGTGCTGCCTGCGGTTTTTTTAATTCCATGATGTTCTTATAAATTAAAAGTTTCCAAATCCCAACATCAAGTTGTGAGCTCACCATGGACAATTAACATTGCACTGTGAAGTAAAATTAATTTTAACAGCAATTTAATTAAATTTTAGTTAGCATATAAGTTGATCACGCAAATTTATTATGTTTTTTATTTATATAGTTTAAATGTTTAAGTAATTGAGATAAATTTAAATAATTATTCCGTCAACGTTCAAAATTAATCTTTGTATATTTAAAGTTGTCTCACTACGGTCTAATGGCCTTAATAAAATTTGATATGCATTGCTAAATCTTTTAATGGTGTGATCATTTATTTAATGAGTGCAGACTAGTGATAGTGTTAGGGATGTCCATACAATGAGTAGTTTAGTAGTTCTGATTTAATCTTTTAAAATGTTGATTCAATTCATTTTTATTTTACTATATGAATGTTATTTAGGCATGCGTGATAGGCTGCATTTAAAAAAATTGTAAATCCAATTATCGAGCGAGGTAATATTTCAACTATATTATATCTGTAGTCTCTAGTCATTTATCTGAATGTTTGTGTTTCAAATCAAGTGCAGGATGTTTTTTTATTTTTAGATGCTGTCAAGTCAAGTCAAGATATGAATATAACCTTTTACTCAGATTTAAGTCCATACATCTAATTGCATTAAATGTTAGAGTGATCCGAAAAATGATTGTACAACCCCAGTACAATCTTATCACATCACAGAATAGGAAGTTTCAAATGACATAAAATAAATATTTAGGCCAATAAGTTAGCTTCCATTCTGTGCCCAACCTGGTGGGGTGCACTCCTATGTTGAGTGCCATCAATGGGTTTCGGTGTATCTGGATGACATAGCATAATACACAAGCATAATTAGATTTCACTATTAATGGCAATCATAGGCGATAGAAATAACTTCAATAAAATTTCTTTTTACACGTATTATACTGAAACAATGTCTTTTTTCATAGTCTTAAGTATTTCAATATTTTGAAAGTAGGGTTAGTTTGACCATAATGGTGATTTCCTCAGGCACATGTGCTGTCTGTTGGGTTATGGCCAGACTACTGAAACACATCATTCTAGCTGTGATTCAGCAAAACAACAATGGCAAGTTGAAAATCTTCTCCATTTACTTTCACCACTAGGTGGTGAACTGTTAACCTCATGTGAATTTTGCTCTGCATGTTAATTGCATGTTAATTGGGCTTTTCCAATTAAAAGCTCAATATGAGCTTAAATAAAACAAAACATGTTTTGCTAGTTAATAGGTCTGCAGAAAATATGCCAAAAAAATAAAAACAAGTAGTGTGGAAGATTTTCTGGCATTTTTAAATGGCAAAAAAAAATAGGTCATATAAGATAAGGAATTTGAATATTGGAGCCATAACTTGGCGGATATAGTGAATGATAAAGTATGCATATTTACGGCAACTGATACAACACAACTTATTCATGTAAGCCTAGATAATATATTTAAACATTTAATTAAACTAGATTTATTATGTTTAATTTCACAGTTTGTCATTTTACCAAATAAAAAGTTCTTTTATATAAAGGTGCATGAGGCAGATAAAATGGAACTATTACATACAAAATTACAAACTATTGATAACAAGAAGATATTATTTTTTTCAGCCAAAAGCAATGGAGGAAATTGTACATATAGTAATTGAAAATATCCTGCCAGACATAGCAAAGGAAGAGCTTCCGGAGTTTTTGGAAAGTACTATTGATATAAAAGAAATTATTCCAAAATTAGTTAATCTTCCCGAGAAAAAGGTTTTGGAAACTGCACCAGTATCTATAACGGCAACTTTAAAAGAGAATAAAAAAATCAGTGACATACCATTAATATATATGCACAATAAGATTAAATTTTATCTTAAGGTGAAGGGACAAAGTTCAACATGCTATAAATGTTTAAAACAAGGGCATCTTGCAAAAGATTGTCAAATAAAGTATTGTACAATTTGTCAGAAAAACATGATGGAAGCACTGTTTGTTTACCCACATATGCATCAAAAGTAGTAGTAGACCAGAATTTTTTCACAAGGATATTGTGGAACAAGAAAATGAAATGAAAGCGAATATGGATTTAAAGGAAACCACAACAAATGATGAAAGTCAGGCTCAAGCAAGAAATAAAGAATTTATAATTAGAGATAATGAAATACAAGACATTACAACAGATCAAAATCAGCAAGATCAAGATGATCTGCTACAGGTGGCTCAGAGGAATCAACATATGATTTAATGGAATTGATACGTGTATATGATAATAATTAATGGTTAAGAAGAATGTTAACGAATTGAATTGCAGTGATTGATAATTGTAAAGTATAGTGTATGGATATAATATTTCAATCTCTAAACATAAGGGGATTGAATGCAATCAGTAAAATATATAGTCTGAGAAATGTTTTATTGAAGAGTTCTCTGTCAATAATGTGTATACAGGAAACACGACTAAGAATTATTACAAATCCAAAGGTTGAAAAAGTTCTTGAGTCACATTTTCATTTGTTTTTTTTGCCAATTCGGTCGCCTCATCTAGAGGTTTGATAATGATAATATCAAGGCAGCTTCCTATACAATTTTTTAAATAGTAATGGCAACTGATAGGTTTCAGATTGCAAAGTTTATATTTTTTTGTTTGAAGTTTGTTAAAAAAATAATGAAAATAGATCTAAGAAATTTTGAATGCAAATGTTTAAATAAAACATGAGATACTACAGTTTATACAACTGTACAAACATATTATGTTAGATTAGCTAGACTCTTTAAAAGTCACAGAAAAATCAGACAAGGTGAATCTAACTCAAGTAGTCAAGAGTGTCCACTGTGCTACCCTTGATATAAACTTATGGAATATTAACAATATGTAAATAATTGGCTAACTTATTAGTCTGAAATTTTAAAATTAGTTAATTTATGAATCTATATTATATACATATAAAATCCTTGTGATACGTGGCAGAATGGAAGTGACGTCATTAGTATTAGTTTTAACTTTTANAATTTGNAAATAAGATTTTTTCATCTTTAAACCAATGGGGAAGGGGGCAAATATCTGGTGGATGGGAAAAACATGTGGGTGGAAAATAATTTTGATGGTTTAGGTTTTATAATTCTAAATAAGGTTTTTTTTTTAAACACATGTGGGAAAGGGGAGAAAATGGGTTTACGTAATAAGGTTTGGTTTTAACTTTTAGAATTTGCAAATAAGATTTTTTTCATTTTTAAACCAACGGGGGAAGTAAGAGGAGCAGTGGTAGGGAGGAAAAACAGAGTGATTAAATGGGTGGATGGAGGAGGGAAATGAATTTCCATTAATTTTGATAGTTTAGGTTTTAGAATTGGAAAATAAAATATTTTTATTTTTAAATAAACTGTGTAGGTTTGGGAAATCCTTGCTTTGAACTAACTGAAAACATGGATTTGTTTTCAAGTCATTAAGGATTTTGTTGCTGAGCTTGGCTACAATGGCCAAACTAATCAATTCATTAAAGTCTATATCTTCATTTTCTAGTACTAATTTTTTTTTTAAGGAAAAGTCTTTCAAATCAAAAATGAATTGTTCCACAAGCACAAAATTTAACTTAACATGTTTGCTGCGGAACGATTTTGCAGAACTCATCAAATATGCGGAATAGTTTTTTCTTATAAAATGCATTTAGATATTATGATAACTTTATATAAATACTTAATATTAATTATTATGAAATGTGGGGTAGTTTTTAGGCTGCGTCTCAGATCTGAGTCAGTCACACATTTATGCAAAATAATAAAACAAAAACTTCTATTTTTTATCAGGAATTATAATATATAAATAGAAATGATTTCCAACTAACAGTTTTTCTGTTATGATTTTTTTCTAAATGTCGCATTCATTACGCTCGAATTTACTGTATGTAAAAATAATACATTATGTTAAATATTTCAAAATCTATAACAGATTTTATCAGGAATTTTAATATATAAAGAGAATTGATTTCCAACAAAAATATTTTTTTTAATGATTTTTTTTTCTAAATGTTGGCTATCAAAAAAAGCCAGTTTATCTTACATTTCCCATTACTGTTTCTCTGTATCTGTCATTGGAGATAGAATTTTTTTTGTTTTAATTTTTGAAATTTACATTAAATTCTTATTTCAAAAATGTATAAGTTTATTTTTAAATGTTTTATAATATTTGTATTACGCTACCTGAAACTCAAAATTTCAGAATCGCTTTTGATAAATCTTGAAAATATCACTGTGAACCCAAAACTAAAGAAAATTTCAAACGATCCAGAAATATGTTTTTTATATCCTATTTTGTGCCTAAATAATAAAAAAATGTTTAACACTGTTGCCCAATTCATATTTACACTTTGAAACTTGTAACACAAACGAAACGGATTCGAGTCATCAGCATATTGTGAAGGTTCACGTTGACTCTGATTCGAGTCATCCACAGTAAACGTGTTAATTCCAAAATTACAGTTAATTGAAAGTTTTCTAAGTTCAGCCGCATAGTCTGAACTACTTTCTGAGTCCAATTGAATCCGCTGATAGAAAACCGCTTTTGGGCAAAAGTGACATTCTAGAATTTGAAAATTTCATCCACTGTCTTTGTTTTAGGATTAATTGGAGCATTTAAATCACATAACAGATTGTAAACTTAGCTTCCAATAGAGTTAAAATGGTTGGTACCTTTATGGTATCCCCTTCCTTTCTTGATTGAAGGTAAAGAGACAGCTGCTCTGCATATCTAGTCCAATTTGTTTTTGAAGGATCAAAAATTTCAATTTTTTCTTCCATTCAAATCAGTGTATCAAAGCTAGAAACTAAAATTCTTCTAGTCCTGAGAGATATCCTCATTGCCAGTTTTATTTCCTGTTATATATTTCAATAACAGGGAAGTTATATGCAAATCATCAAACAATTACAACTGAAATAAATATCTTTATTACGGAAGTCACAAAACACATACAGTATTACAGCTAATATAATAACAAAGTGCTCTATTCATTAGCTAGCAGGAGGCAGTTAACCTTTTCCAATCCAATTAGTTTTTCCATAGTGTCTCCCCCAAATCCAAATTNAACTTTTTCAATGTCGGATAACCTCCGACATAGGATTGGTAAGGGTTAACAAGTAAGCTATTGTTTATGAGTTAATTATTTGCTGTGATATCACTATACCACATCCACAAAATAATTGATGATTGTTTTAAGTTTGAAAATCAGTTTCATATCATGCTTTCAGATATGATAGGAACAATTTATTTTCTCTTTTCCAAATACATTCTTGAGACATCTTCAGAACAGCCATTGATTTGCATTTCATTTGGATATAATGCAAATCATTCTGTTCAACTAACTACTGATTGCCAAAAATAATCATTGAAGAATTTTTCAAAATATTCAATCAGAGTAAAATAGATCCCCATCAGTTATTCCAGGATGATTATCATCTGGTACATTTTGAGCAATAAATTACTTATGTTTCCCAAGTGTCTTTCTTCAGAATTTTTGATGGAGGTAGAGGAGTAATAATGATGAAGATCGGTATTGAGCTTCTAAATTGTTGACATACACCTTACACCTATCTAAAATAGGTAATAAATTTGAAAATGGCTTAATAATAATACCATTTTATATTTATTTTGACATTATAATAAAATTATAATAACTTGTCATATGCAAACATAAATCTTAAAGATGTTAATGCTAATTTAATTGTGAAAGTACAGCATAAATATCCCATTGCACCTAATTGGGTAAAAAAATTTAAGTTGGTAAAAAAAAAAACAGTTAAAACACTTTCCAGTAAGAAATTTGGGTTCATAGTAAAGCTTATTGCACACTTCAATAAAAAAATGTTAAGAATTGAAAATTTTTGTAATTTTGTCAAGTATTCATACTTTGAAGTCCACTGGAAATCCCAAGTTGATTGTTATCACATTCTGCCATTTTTCTGATTGTGTGTGAATTTAACAGTGCAACTCTTACTGTCATCTATGTAATTAAATAGTAACTACAATTAGCACCTGTTGTTACATTTGAAAAATGTAACAACATAAAATGTATTCAGTAATAAGATTGGGAATTCTTATAATGAAAAGCTGGGGCTTCCAAATTATCATTTTATAATAAAGTTCCATAAAAAGCCTTTGGTTTTTAGATTTATTACTGCTTGTAGTTTTANCATTTTCAATGAATTAGGGTCTATTGTTAATTAATTACTTACTTTTATTATGAATAAATTGAAATTTGACAAAAATAATATTAACTACTGGGTAATCAACTTTAATGATGACACTATTGACCTAATTAATAAAGGGTTTAACAATGATTTACATTTTAAAATTGAAACTATTACAACCTTTGATTTTGATAATCTTTATACAAATCTAGCTCATGATATAATTCTTTTGGCTATATTTGATATTTTTAAAAAGTTTTTGCTGGTAGGCCTAAAGTTTAAAATTGGAAATACTTATTATAATTTTAATTTAGAACAAATTAATTGCATTTTTGAATTTTGT
>PXIH01S0099540.1:7176-19432 GCA_003024985.2 Euperipatoides rowelli
GTGTATAGTTATATATGTAAAGAGTATTATACAGTATATATATATATATATATACTGTACATTATACTTATATTCAGGGAAGATTAGAAGATACATATAATTTGAGATTGTTTCAATGAAAAGGTCAGAGTATTTGAAAAAGAGTATTGATGTTTGAATCAATGAATGACCCAATAAAAACTAGTTTATACATACCTCTCAAATCTCTAGAACATCAACATTAATATGAAGACCTGAAATATTTCAGTCTATCCTAGCTCATTACTTTCCTGTTTTCACATAGTAATCCTGAATATAGTAAATGAAAGTGGATTAACACTTAATATAGTACAATTTGAATTACACCATATATATATTATCAGGATACATGAAATAGATTTTGAAAAGCTAAAACTTTAACATGTAAAAAAAAAACATTATGCAGGGGCATTATGCAGTAAAAGAAACTTGAAAATAAAGACCTATATTTCTACCAGAATTTATGGGAAAACAATGCTTTATATCTGAATTAAATCATTACTGAACAGTTTTGGTGATATATTTCTGTCTATAGATGACTAAATATAGTGTTAAAAATGAAAATTTAAAAAAGGAAAATTTAGAAAATTTTAGATTTAATTTCCTACCATACAATCGACATTAACCCCAAATCAATTTGTAATTATAAGCCTCAAGTCCTATGGTTTTAAATTATTTTTTTAATTTTGAAAAATATATTGCTCTTTTGTGACATTTTTAGTCTGCCTAGCTCCAGATTGGTTAAGTTGGCTGATGGAAATTGGTGAAAATTATCAATAGGTTTATTGCACTTATTAGTATTAGGACAGGTTTCAGCATTGGTATGAAGGTTAGAACTCTAAGAAATAAGACAGCTGAGCATTTATGTGACAGTTGGTTTCAGACTAAGAAAAATTGTTTGCTGGCCAACCATGTTTTTTAAAGTTTTTCTCTCCATTGAGGATTATCATGTACTCAAACGGTATAGAAGTTTCATAATTTAAAATTTTGAATATTTAGATCTTTATTTTAAAACCAACATCTTTTTAATTTGTGAAATATTTAAAACTTTTTATTTGGATAAATATAAACTTTATGGTGCTCATTTTTATACTTCTAATTTTTGCTTAGTTTACTACAAGTTAACAGCTGAAAGGCTAAATTGATTAACGTATTTATTGAGACTGAATTAGAATTGAGTGAGCCAAGTACTGTAAAGATATGCATAAACCAAAACCCCAATCTCTCCTTATACAACCAAACTATTCTCATTAAGACTGTTATGGGGACTGTAATAACTTTTATGGATTTAGTATGAGCCAATATCCATTGTTGTAGTCCAGACCTGTAATCTCAAGATCAAGGCCAAGACCATTGGGTTCAAGGCCAAGGCTGAGACCATTGGTTTCAATAACAAGGCCAGTCAAGCCCATGTAGTTCTAGTAATCAAGACCGAGACCATTCAGTTCAAGACAATATAATAAACATTTATTTTTTTAAAGAACAAATAATAAACTTAATTAGGCCTGCATAAGTTAATTACAATTCACATAGCCGGAAAGACTAATGACCAAAACATAACTGCCTTCATATTTTATTCAGGCCCAGCATCTGTGGCATGGAGAACACATTTCTTTTAAAGTGCATGGTGAAAGGCTGTCCACATTTCCTTGATCTAATTGCAATTGTCCTTTAGTGGTTACCAGGATTCCTGCAAATGTTCAGCAGCTAAAACAATTCCATGTTTATCAATAAGATAAATTCCTGCCAGTTTCTTGAAACATACTTAGGATCTTCAATCCACCTGTACTATACTGTATGTATATATATATATATAATACCGTGTACACATATATGCCCCCTCCCCACTTTACCCTAAAAAAATACACCACCACTGCAAATATAAAAACAAAAAAATTAAAAGGTATGATTTTTAGATAAAAAGTTTGATTTTGGACCGAAAATTAAAAAAAAATATTGTGCCTTGACTGGTTAATGTACAAGTTTTAAATATTGCAACATCTTCCCTGAAATGTCTCATCAAAAGTTATTTCTCTGTTCTGATTTTATATCACTATGAACAATTTTTGCATAGCGATATATTACTTTGCTCTTGGCATTAGAAACGCACAATTTCTACATCAATTGTCAACAGTTCATCTTTCTGTATGCTCAAGGAAATCAGCTCATATTCCCCCCTTCCCAATGAAATGGAGTGATTAGTGATCAGTAGAAGAGACTTTATAGAGTTGCTTTATTCTGTTATAGTAGCCACTTGAATTCACTCAGCTAAAAAAAACTAGTAAAACTTCATCATTGAGAGCTGAGTGAATATACAGAATTTGGCAAATGTATATTTTCAAGAAACATATTCGATTGTCTTCACCGTTTCCCAGTGTTATATGACACCAACACCAAACAATTCACATAACTTCACTTATGTTGCTAATTAAAGACTCTTCCATGAGGTTGATTAAAGTCTTATTTATCAATAAGACATTTGCCAATTACAGCAGGTTTCTCAAAAAAAAACTGGGCTTGAAATTTCTGGAGTAATTTTCTTTTTCTTGTGCTATCATTGTTGTCAGATTCTGACACATGCCTTCCATTTGCGAGTTCACCTTAGTCCTTAAGGTTAAATTTGAGATTGCTTTTCTGTATTTTAACATTGTATCATCTGCAAGACAAAATCATTGTGACGGGAAAACATTCCAGGTCATTAAAACTGAGATTTTTGCTATATAGATTTATAACTGATCACCGGTCTGCATACTAATGCAAATCAATTTTTTTATGCACTGTCCTGTTGAAAAAGCTGACACTTTTTCAATTAGTGATATCATTACTAGAAGATCCCATGGTGTTGGACCTGAAAAAAATCTAATTAAACTGTTTATGTACAATAGCAAAAATATATATTAAAAAACAAAATTAGATATGGCTAATAAGTACATGTTAAGGGGACAGATGGATCCAAGACACCCCCCCCCCCAATATTTGTCAAAGAGCCTTCAAATTTAGTTTATAGATATAGACATGCTAATTACAAAATAAAAGTTGGTATACAAATTAGCCCCCCCCCCCATTTTTTTAACGGTGGCCATCTTAAATTTTTTTTTGTGGAAAGCATTTCTTGTAGAAAAGTGATAAAATTTTGTACTTATACATAAAGGTCAAAAAAGTGCTAAGAAATTTTAGAGCTTTAACTTTTATAGGTTTGGAGATATTTATGTACTGTACTGTATATATTTTGTAACTTTTTATTCAATGATTTAAACTAATTTATTGACCTGGGAACATGAAACTTATTTGCTATCTACATATAGGCTACTAATGAAAAATACCTCCATTTTTTTTCCAAAATTGATAAGTGGTTTAGGAATTATCTACTCAACAAAATCACCATGCATGTAAAAATCTAATTTAGAAAAAAAAACATTAAAGCTTTTCGTTTAGTTTCTGAAATTTTATGACAGCAGAAAGTACTCAATTGGTCTTAATTTTGTTTCAAAACATGGATTACTAAAAATAAACTAAAAAAATGTATTTTAATATTAAAATTTTGCATACAAAATATATTTAAAAACTTTTTAAAAATATTAGTAAACAAATACGAGTGGAGTTCACGTTTTGACCGTTTTATCGTTTGATCAAATTACGATTTAAAGCAGTAATGTCACAATGCTTTTAAAGACACTTAACCCTTTAGCTGCGTACTGTGAATGAAGGTTTGTTCCCAATTTGCGTCACTATTTANTCTGGGGACATTGGGACTGTATCTTTGAAAATGGGAGTCTCAGGCAAAACAGGATGAATGGGATCCCTATCCTACACGTCCAGGCTAATGTCTTAAATACGTAGTAGGAGTTACGGTTAAGGGTAAGAGTAAGGTTAGGACTGTAAATTTAAAAATAAGGCTGCTATTAATACAGTGAATGGGACAGTGTGTCGCCCAGTTCTAGGCTCGTCTAATGGAAGAGAATCACTGTGACTGCTGAGAAGTAGTTTCCTTACAACACTTCCTGTTTACATTAGATTTCTAAGCAATCAATAAATATTTTATGCAAATAAGCCCGTAAGCCTGTTACACGGGTATTTAAGCCCGTTACATAAGCCTGTAAGCCCGTTACACAGGCATTTTACAAATAGTTCCCGAGCTGACCGTTAGATGGCGTTACATTTTCAGCTTCGGAACTATTCCAATTAGTATAGTAATTTGGTTAAATACAAGTCCAGCAACATAATTGTTTACAAAAATTTAAATAAGCCATGTCTATTAAGTAAAAATAATTAAACATAGATTGAATAAAATAGATTGCATGCATAAGCTTTAAACAATATCAGAATTTAATGCATAAATTTCTAGAGGTTAGAAAAAAAATACTGTTGGATTGAATTAATCATATTTCAGGATTCAAATTACAACTTTTTTTTTTTAATTCAATACAATTGCAGATTGACATGATTGCAGACTAGGAGAAACATTCAGCTTTCCACACAATACTCCTTCGGGGAGGCATTGTAAAATGTTAAATGCGTATCAAAAAAAAAAAATCTATAAAAAGGACAAGCACACCCTAAGTCAAAACGAGAATGTGCAAGAATTATACTTCGTATAAAGTTTTTGAAAATCTCAAATTAATTTTAGCAAAGAATTTAATCAAAAACTTTATTTAGAATTACACAGCAATAAATGAAATTGTCTTATCTTAACAATAAAGTAGTTTTAATCAAGTAGATGCAGAAAGCATCCTAGAAATAAATCTTGTATTCCGATTACAAAAGTAAAAAGTTTAATATTATTATTAAGGTGTTTACTATAATTATGTTCGTTCAGGATTTCGCTTGCATGATTGAATCTCAGTGCGGGCTTTTACAATTTCATGAGCTAAATCCCACAATGAATCTCTAATACTGTAATCATTATGTGATCACTTATTCTAAACTAGTTTTTAATAAAATTGAAGTAAAAAATTAAATTACAGGATATAAAAAAAATCAGATTAACCCTTTCCACTCCACATCCGGTAATACACAACATTTATAATTATGTAGTTGCACTCCAACTATGGTANTTTAGAAAACATAAAAATATATTAATTAGGCATTTAAATGTTATTAAACTGAAGAAAAAAAAGTAAATAATATTTCTCATTAAGACGTTTTTAAACGTCTTTCGCAAAACTGGAACTGTCTGTGAAACCGACAATAAACGTCTTCCGCATATAAGGGGTGAAACTCTAAAAATGCATTTTAATATCAAAATTTGGCATTCAAAATATAGTATTTCAATGCATTACTTTGTAAAATATTAGTAAACAAACCAATGTTAAGTTCACATTTTATTTTGATCACGTTTTATCGTGTGGATTTTGACCAATCAAATTACAATTATTGTCATCATAGCGTCAGAGCTTTAAAGATGTTTATACACTTGTGTGCATATTTAATTTGAAAAAAATTGTATTTAGAACTTACTTTTATCGAATCACAGGGAATTATCGTATTTTCTTTGGATTTTGATGTCATACACTTGTAAACAAAAGTCATCAGTGTTTTATAAAAGAAACTGCATCAAATGGCGAACGTAAATAACTCGAGATATTACGATCCAAAGTTAGAGCATTTTAAAATATATTTTGAACAGAAACGATAAAAATAAACCAAAGTAGGTACTAATAAATTCAATTTTAATAAACTTTTTTTAAGAATATATTAATAAAACTTGGATTTTTGGAAAACATGGAAGATTAATTATGCTTAAATAGAAAAAAATCAAAATCAATAAATTGGTAATTTTTACTACTTTTTTTTTATTTTCTTCGACCCATCTGTCCCCTTAAAGTGGATATTTTGAAAAAAAAGATAGCAGTCACCAACACATAGCACATCAATATCTCTTGTCCTGAAAATAACTCCCAAGGAGTTATTAAACCAAGGTATGCAAAGTTTCCTGCCTATATCATATACACGAAGTGTGAATAAGTGACAATAATCACCCCACAATTAGACTGTTTTAAAACAAATGACTAAAATTAATATTTGACCTACCACAGATATAACAAATGCTTCAAACCTTGTACTATATGTAGTATGTACTGTAGGCTTTTTCGTCTCATTTTGAAGTCGAAAATAGTGATAAGATGGCACCAGATGAAACCATTCAAAACAATGATAATCAAATAATTAGCCAGTTTAAATTTTTAAAATATATTTTTGCTAATTAGCCTACATCAAAACAGAATAAAATGGACTATGTTAAAATGGAATGTGTTATAATGGGATATTACAAAGTGCAAGGATCATATGTGCAGTTATAGGACAAGAGAGGTTATTATTGCAGACTAAAAATAATCAAGTTTGTAATAGATTTGAAGTGTAATTCTGGACAATTAAATACTGCTGATATTGCAAACATCCAGTAAATAATTGGAGTTAAAAAATTATAATACTATCAGGAGTCAAGTAGATATATTGAATAATGGGTGAAACACATGTTTATAGTTTTGTTAAATTATGGTTTCAAGTAATGCGAGTGTTGGCCTCATTTGCATCCACTATAAAATTTTACATCCACACAGACTCATCAGTTTGTCAAAAAATTTATACAGCTCCCATCAAATGGAGCTTCTTGGAATGAAAGCTAAATTATATACCCCAATTCTTTCTTTCTGAAGGTTTACAAATCTATCTAGATTCTAGAGGAAAAAAAATTGAATAGACAATTTTTCAACTTTAATACAAAATTCAAATCTATAAACCAAAAAAAAATTATCATTTAAAAATATACTTATCTTTATAATTTATTTCAAATTTTAAAATATATTGCTATGAATTTGTTGATAGTTTGCCTTACAGTGTGTACGTCATTTGAGCTAGATCTTTTTGTTTGGATACTGAGAATCTACATTAAATTTAAAATTTTATACGATTTGCAACAATTTATTAAGTGACCTGACATTTTGATAGTGGCAAAATAATTGTAATTTAACTGTTTTGCCAGGCGTCACAACAAATTCATAACCACATTGACTTAGTCTATAGATCAAAAGTATATAATAAACTACATTTGTTAACTAAAATATTTCCAAAAATAAAAAATCATGAAAGATAACACAATAAAAAATACAGCAATGTCAAAGCATAACAATAGAATTAGGTTCAATTCTTTTTTTAGTTGACCAATTTTCATATCAGTAGGAACAAAATATGTTTAACTCAATATGCTGGAGTGTAATGGGGACAAATTCCAAATTGGATCAAAATGAGCCTATTTGTAATTCTCTTAATAGTTTGTTTTATAGTGAACCAAAATGATAGGCTAATTAAAAAAAAAAAATCAAATGTAATTAAAAATTTACATTCAAATGCAAAATTTAATTGACTACAATAAATCAACAAAAATACCAACTAAATTTAACTGTAGCTTCTCATAATGTTCCTCAGGTGTTAACAAATATATTAAAATAAATCACAAATATAAAGAATTTATTACGGAAATATACTGCTTTATTCAAGTTTTAAAGTTCTACGACCAATGAAGAGTGCAGAAGTTTATTCCTTCAATGTAGAAGATACTGTAATTCAAAATTTTTGTCACTTATGAAACAATTTTAATTAATGAGGAAAATGGATATCTTACAGATGAAGGAAAACAAACTAGAACGCTTAGCTTTATATACAGTATACAGTATATAGGGTATGTGAATTCTCTGTAAATTCCAAATGTTACATAATTATTTTCTAAAAACTACAAAAATAATGTAATTCCATACAATAATCATATTTTAGAACTTCCAAGAGATTCTTGGCAATCATTTTCTCAATACTGTAATTTTTTTTTTTACGTTCTTTAAGATCGTTCTTATGTATTGTAAATTAGATTTGTTTAAACTGCAATTATACAATGTTTTTTATTTTGGCTGTACATAATATAGAGAGAGGGATTCAAATTCATTGAAAATAAGATATTATAAAAAGATGAGATTTAATATTTTTTTTTTCCTGACTCCTCCTCCCCACATATGCACAATCACAACTTTTACATCAAATGCCTGCTTTTAATATTCATCAAAATAAGAAAACAATATAACTTATGAAAATTAAATGTATAATTGTCAGAGATAAGAACAATAGAATTTATTATATTCCTGATCAAACCTAGCAATAAATCAAGACAAAAATTTCTAGGCTGACAAATATAAGTAATAATAATAATAATAATACAGAAAAGAAAACAATAAATACTATTAAAAAAAAATAACTAATGGGTCAACACAAGACATTAACATTTTTGATTGGTAAAATTACTTATCTAAATTAGTTTTGTTTGCAAATAACAATGTAAGAAAAAAAGTAGAATAGCATACTTTCACACAATTAACAATTTTAGTCAATGCTGACATACCCTCTTACCAAAATATGGAATTTTATTTATTATACAAAAAAAAAAATGATTGAACAAATCCCAACATGAGGTTTTCAAATATTTTGACACCTCCTCCCTAGCAGGAAAATTATCTTGTAGAAAATAATTTTGAAATTACTCCAATAGTTTTTTTTTATTATTATTAACCTAATAAACCTTTAGACTTTAATTGAATTTCATCTAAAGTATTTAAAAATTATTTTCTAATATTTTTTAAAAAAAAAAAAAAACTTCCACGAAATTAATTTAGATAAGGAATGAAGAAATTAGAAGACACAAATCCCAGTACAAATTTTAAATACTAGCATATAGCACATTTTAATAAAATGGCATTATAATAAAGAAAATAAAAAAAATTGTGCCAAATTTGAAGTCAAGCTAAGTGTTGGCTGGAACTGTTGAATTTCTACCCATATTCAACTAAACTTATTTTCATTATTTATATAAAAATCTCAAGTTGAACTTTATATTTTCCAAAAAGATGGTGATTCCACCAATGGAACAATACTTCAAAATATTACGGCAATATTCTTTTTAGAGTCCATTCAAGTTTTTCAATGTTTAGTAAACTGTGCCGGTAATAATCAGTAATTTGAAAAGAAAATTAAAAAAGGAAAATGTTAAAATGAATTTTCTAGTCAAAATAGTAGCCATTATTATTAGTGAAGAATTTTTTTGATGAAAATGTATTTTCAAAATTGAATATTTATAAAAAGAAAAGTTTAAGATATGTCTATTTTTATAATAAACAATTTTTCAATCACAGAAAGACAATTTAGTATAAAATTTTATTGGAATAGAAATCACAAACTTTAGAAAACAAGGGCTTCTTTTTTTTAAAAAAAAATGACCAAGTACATGTTTAACAATAAACTTACTATCATGGTGTCAATATGAAATTACCAAAAGCAGATACTGTACTGCTTTTCATAAGCATGGACAGTCACTAATTTAGGTACAATTAGTCAATAGAAGAGGGAAGCAGTTCATGTCTAGGGGTATAGTTTAACTAATGTAATAAAAAGATAATGAAAAAAAGTACAGTAGTATTCCTATAGAATATGATTCTAAAAATAAGCTTTTTACCAAATTTTGGTACATCACATTTCTCTTCCATTTCAAAAATTATCATTAGAATTTACAATCAAAGACATTTTAATGATAAAAGTCCATTGTGAAATATTAGAAATCAGTTCTATCAACAGGTCCATCCTGAGGAGTACAATTGTGTTAATGAAAAATATTTAGTATCGACCACTTCGAATTTCCCTATCTCTAGATCGAGAGCGACGATCACGACTTTTCGATCGTCGACGATCACGACTTTTTGACCTGGGTTTGCTTTTACGTTCTTTAGATTTTGAACGTGAACCGCCCCGCTTATTGCGCGAACGCATATATAACTGCCTACGCAGTTCACGTGAGATTGGCTTCAAATGCATAAAGTTGCAGAATGCTCCACGTGTACACTCACCCATTTCGTATTGTCGACAACATGCTTCCCGAAAATCTGTGACAGGTGATAGTTCTGCATAAATTGGTTTACGATCATACCAACGATTGTTCAAGTCAGCTACAGCTTTTTCTGCATCCTCCTCATAGCGAAACTTGATATAAACATTACCTACTAGATGGTCCCCAAGATTATCGCATACATTCATTTCTTCAATTTCACCATATTTATCCTCCAATTCAACAAATACATCTTCAAAAAAATTTTCAAAATGTTCCTGCACTTCAGCATCAGTGATATTCGGTAAATGAGACCCATCCGCAGTTTTGGCAGAATTCAATGGATTGTGATACATATTCTGTAGAAGTACAGTCTGACTAAATGTTGGTTTGTTGTGAATTCTTGAACAACGATCGCCATGTCTGCAGGCACCTATCTTGTAATAAAATGAACAATTAACCTTATCTTTCTCAGTACCAAAAATTGAAGCTAAATATTCAGCCATAGTTTAGAATTAAGCACTTTGTGTATGATGGAAGATCAAAATAAAACTGGGTGTTTTCCTAAATCTTGGCCTAAAAAAAAAAAAAAAAAAAAAAAAAAAGAAAAATTCAAAATAAACTCTTTGAAAAAAAAATAAAAAAATAGTCTACAAGAATAGCCAACTAAAATAAAAAAATTTGTATCGCATGAAATTTTCTCCATTTTAAACAATTTTAAGATAATTTGATAAAATTTAGGATACATGTTGGCTTTGAACAAAACAACACAAATCAAAACAATTTATTTTCATCAAAATACACTACTAAAGTTAAATTCAGTAATAATACTTTACTATGTACAACTATTTGTACCAAATTAATCACTATGAAAAAATTGCACAATTATGCACATATAAGCACCACATTTTTAAAAAAAATTAAAATTCACAAGTAAACCTACAACTTAAAAAAAAATTGAAATACATCTATAATTAAAGTATTATAACCCCTCCTGTCAAAGTAACTTGTAGAATTATAGCCTGTTGAAAAAAAAAAAATTGCAATTAGATAATAAGAATATCTTGGCAAATAAAAGTAACTACCTTAACACAAAAAAATAACAACAAAAAACAAACAATAAGAAAATATCCATTCAAAACATTGTGTAGGCTACTTGCACTCCAGGAAGAATATAATAACCAGTTTTAGATTTAAGAAAAAATAAAAAAAGATATTGAACGAGATTTTTAAAAAAAAAGTTTTCCTTACAATCAAATTAAAATGTTTGTAATTTCTTCCTTTTATGCCACTCTGTGAATATATTTGTATCCTAAGCTTGAATAATAAATAGCCTACATATTTTCACTATACATGGATTAATAATTTAGACATTGCAAAAGGAATAAAAAATAAAAATAATAAAAAAAAAATGTCAATTTTAGGTCCAGCCAATTATAATAAAATTAAAGACAAGTAGGCTATGGATAGAAATGTGAGAAAGAATATTTTCAATAGAATATTGTTGGAAAATGATAATATGCTCCAGTATATGAGAACGTGAAAACACACTATTAGAGAATTATTATTTTTCTTTTCTGTTTATTCTTTTTGAAGCAACAATACTGAAAGTTCTTCAGATTTTTAGGACAATTTTACACATTTAAGACCATTCTAGAAAATTCTGCAATGTTCTAAATAATTCTGGAACATTCTAGAAATTTTTTAAAAGTTACAGATGGTTCTGGAACATTGTGAAATGTCCCTGAATTTTGATAATTCTGGAGCATTCTAGAAAATTCTGATGAGAGACAAAGATATGCTTTCTACATTGATTTAGTGTTTAAATCATTTGCTGAATTTCTGTGGATCACAAGAAAAGGACTAAACTGTATTTAAGTGAAGTTAGGTATTACTTCGGTGAAAGATAAGAGAGTTATTGCAAAGTATCCATTACAATGATGAAGAAACATGTAGTTAATTGTACAAACAGCCTGCCATATGTTAAGGAAACCAAGTCAAAATCCAGTGAACAGCAATATAGAAGCAGGTCATCACCAACTTCAAAACAAAGGAATGAGAGCCTCAGCAGTCACAGTACTTTGGAGTGGAAATTTAACTCGTAGTCCAAAACAAGTACAAAGAATCTTCCTTGTACAATAAACAATTGTTTTGAATCAATAAATTAAACTCAAAACCAGGAATTAAAGAAATTCTTCATATGAGCAATTTTTCCTCAAGATTGCCTCTCATTATTTGAGAATTCAGACAAAAAATTTAATGAAAAAGACCATTCTATAAGCAGGGCTCAAAATTTTTTAAAAATACTAGGTGCCCACCTGGGCACACAACATAAAGATCAAGGCGCCCAGAATTCAAAGTAGAGTTCCCAGAAAAAAA
>PXIH01S0099903.1:2647-13447 GCA_003024985.2 Euperipatoides rowelli
AAACCGTCCCATTAATAAATAGGATTTAGGTCAAATCTGTCATAACATTCTCCAAATTAAATCTAGACAATATACCATTTGGAAAGATAAAAAGATAAAACAGCAAAATATACGAAACATAAAATGAAAATAAATGAGAAGTAAATTTTTTAATAATAAATAGAAAATATGTTATACAAATATCAGCAGGTCCCCATTGCATAACTAAGACTATTTTCTATTGCCAAATAGAGCTAAACAACAAAACAGATACTGAACATCACAGAACAATATTAAAGAAAAATAAGATCATCCTTTACATGAACAACATCTGCATTATAGCACAGCAAAATTGACATAAGGGGCGAATAGTCTATATTAAATTATTTATAAAACTACCTGCCAAAAAAAACAAAAAACAAATAGCTATCTAATAGTTATAGACTTAATAGTGTTAAGAACATAAAAAATAAAACAGAATAACTCCATAAACTTATTAAATTACTAATAAACAAAACGGAACCAGAGATAGAATAAAGAACTAATTGTCACAAAATTAAAGATATACAGTAAGTGACAAGTAGTATATTAAGGTTATCCCTAAAATTTTTAATAAAGATAATTATTTTCAAAATTTTTTACTTGATGAACTATCAATTCAACATGCAAAAAAAAAAAAAAAACACTACCACATGACCAATTCATTATAGATGAAGGTAATATGAAAAATGTTGCTTAGAAGATAAAAAGACATTAATTTATAGTAAAACAAAATACAATAATAAATTTGTTAAATATTATAGAATATTACAAATAAGAAAAAAAACTTATTGTACCAATTCTTCATAAAAATAATGAAGATAATATCATACCATAGCAAGGCTTACCAAATCTCAAGAAACTCACAGCATTGCCGCAAGGAAATGAAAAAATGCTGCCAGGTTTTGTTATCACTCACAGCAATAATTGTCGTGACCTATACAAGAAAAATGGGCTTGAAAAATTAATTTTCTTCATTCAGTTAGTTATTTTGTTCTTTAAATCAACTTAAATGTTTATTTTATCATAATGTCTAGTTTTTATTCAAAATGTTGATGCCCGAATTCTAATAAATGTGATTCTTAAATATTGATTCATTTTAATACGCATTGAAGCTATTATGTGTTTTTTTTTTTTGCCTTGAGCATTAAAAAAATTGCCGTGAAAAAATACTTACCTCAAGGCATTTTGCATTGAGCAAGCTAGTGAATTTTGCAAGCCCTGCCATAGGCTCCAATTACCTCTAAAGTGAGAAAAGTTACAAATCCAACAATTAAGGAAAATGTACATGTATACAATAGCAAAGCAGAGTAAAGATAGTCTTCTTCAAAACAGTAAATTGAAGATACATAGACAAAATCTAGTCACAAGCCGTAGACAAAGTCAAGTATAGCCACTAGCAACATACACAAACCTCCACGCTAACTTGCAATTTTATTGTTTTTTTTTCTCTCATCATATCACTAAAAATATTTTTTTAAAGTCTACTTTTTTTTTTATAGTTTAATGTCTTTAATAAAATTAGTTTAATATTAAGAATTTTAAAGAATCCCAGAGAGGGTAAATTACCTAAACCGTCAATAGCATTTTCCAATGTTAATGTTTTCAGGGGTGGCCACCGTGGCGCTGAATGCAATATATGTAAAAAGTAGGGTTTAAAGATCGGCGGCTTTAAAAATCTCCTGATTAATATAATTAAAACCACTTACGTGGCTTTATAGAGAAAGGATGTGAGATTTGAGCAAAAAAAAAATCAAGATTCTAACTCAACAAGAAAAAATTCTATGGACGATTTTCTATTTATGTTCCTACCGGGATTGTACTCTATGAAGTGCGGCCAGACAGGTAGCGAATGGCTAGCCTGCTTACTAATTCGTCTCGATCTAACGATGTTTATAATAATCAATGTACATTGGATGTCTAAAGAATATTTTCATATGTCGTATGAACTTTTATCTTTTGATTTACGTACACTGTTGAGAAGAATTGTGCTCAACGTCACTTACTTGCCCACGGGCATAAAAATGAACCTTTCAAAATTCCATTCTATAAACCAAATAAGTCATATTTTTACACATACCTAGGTGTAATGATTGTTATTAATCAAAATTTTACCTCTTAATGAACATTTCCAAGCATTTAAATTGTTAAAAATATTAGTATATTTTTTGTAATTGTGTATTTAATAGGCTACGTTAGTATGACGTTTTTGAAGGGGTCAAAGATATCTCCTTGCAGTTATAGTAAATCAACAGTTCAAAGGTTAAATGACATATGAAAATATTCTTTAGACATCCAATGAACATTCGATTATTATAAATATCATTAGATCGAGACAGATTAGTAAGCAGACTAACCATTCACTACCTGTCTAGCCGCACTTCATAGAGTACAATCCCGGTAGGAACGTAAATAGAAAATTGTCCATATAATTTTTTCTAGTTGCGTTAGAATCTTGATTTTTTTTCCTCAAATCTCACATCCTTTCTCTATAAAGCCAAATAAGTGGTTTTAATTATATTAATCAGGAGATTTTTAAAACTGCCAATCTTTAGACCNTACTTTTTACATATATTGCATTCAGTGCCACGGTGGCCACCTCTGAAAACATTAACATTGAAAAATGCTATTGACGGTTTATGTAATTTTACCCTTTCTGGGATTCTTTAAAATTCTTAATATTAAACAAATTTTAATGAGAAAAAAAATTATCGAAACTTATTAAAGACATATTAAACTATAAAAAAAGTAGACTTTAAAAAAAATTATTTTTAGTGATATGATGAGAAAAAAAAACAATACAATCACAACTTAGCATGGAGGTTAGTGTAAATGCAAGGCAAAGGAAAATTTTCTTTAATAAAAAAGAAAAAAAAGAAAATAAACAATAAAATAATAAAATTATTTAATTATTTATATTTAAGAAACAAAGTGAGCAACTTTTATTTCATAGAATTGTACACATCTGTTATCCAATTTTCGCTATGTCCACTGGACAAAAAACTGTTAATTAAAAGAGAGAGATTCTCAACAAAGTGTTCCAACATATTGCAAATATTAGCATATCTGACTATCTGGCCAAAGAAAACATTGGCAACCATGTGCTTTGATATGTTTGAATATTTTTGAGGCATGCTAATAACACCAAATTGAAAATCCCTCCTTTTATCATATACCCTAATTATTTTATTGGTTAAATCTATAAGCAAATCTAGTTAAATGGCATGAGTGAAATTGTTACCCGCTCGCTTAAGGTTCAACTGAGGAGGATATACTGTATGTCAAGCTGAAAGGCATCATCAAAATAGTTAAAAACAACAGAATTGTCAATGTACCTATAAGTCAAATATGTCTCATGACTTTCATCAATGAACTTATTTTCATAAAAGAAGAGAAACAAATTAGCTACCACAGAGCCATATGAGATACCCATATGATAGGTATTCCAATTATTTGCTGTTTGAAAATATCAAAAATATAAACATAGTTATTATGTATACTGAAATTAAATATATCATTAATCTGTTGGAGATTAAAATCATAATTTCTACTGAACAAACTAAATTTTATACCATTACTAAGATATCTGAAAAATAGTAGAGAAAGCAGAAATAATTAAGTCATGTGGCAAATTTGTATAGAGATTCTCGGAATCGTAAGATGCTACCGAGACCAAATCACATTCTAATTTTCCATTAAAAAAATTGTTAATTTGTCTCAATGGCAATTGATTCGAGTCAATAATCCAAAATTCTTTAACTTTCTGACACTTTAAAAGATTAAGAACAGAAGTAGGAATATGATTGACAATCAATCCCATTTATAAATCTGTTGGTATCTTATGAAATTTAGGGACAGTGTGAAATGAAATGAAAAACCCAATTTTTCATCAAAAGGAACCCCCATATTCCAAATAAAAATCTACATTTATTCATAATGTTAAGCATAGAGTAATCAACTGGACCAAATGTAGGTGTATAATTTAATTCTCTATAAAGATTATTATAATAAAAAAAGCTTACAAGAAATACTATAGTTATTAGAAGTGTCAACAGGACAAAAGACAAACAAATTATGATAAGGTTTATGCATATTTTTAAAATTCTTAAAATCAATAAAAATATTTGCTGGCCTATTAACTATATAATTATTAAATTTGTCCCTACAAACATTAAAAATATTATATTTCCATGGTAAGAAATATGAAATTGGGAGACCCAATTTCAAACTAAGCTTAAACAAAAAATTAGCTCAGTTTGAAATTGGCATTTGTAACAAATTTGAATTTTAATATTTTGATTTTTATAAAGCTAAATTAAAAATAAATAACAACTATACTGGTAATTTAAAAAAAAAGTTTGCTTGCTCCCAGGCACTTGTGAATGGGAGCAAATATTTACACCCAGTATAAAATTTCTAATTTCCACCTCTGCTTCTAGAAATCAAAAACATTTCAACATATAAGGTGCTGAATCACTAATAAGATCCGACACATTAGAAAAAAACTTCATACGCGTTAAAGTTCCTATTATGGATTGTGAGAGGTGTTGTGGCCTCAGCTCATCAAGAAAGTGAACAGGGACAAGGTAAACTTCTGATATGTCTCAGTTTCATTGTTACCTGAAAAGCACTGCAAGTACAAAATGTCCTACTCGGTCTGTTGTCTCATCAACCAATATTGTTAGAGGCCTACCAACTATTGTCAGTTTCACTTTTTAATAAGCATCCAAACCAACCTTTGTTAAATATTTCTGGCACAGTCTATTTGCATTTGCAAGATCACCAAAAAAAAAAACAATCTATGTTTAAAACTTTTTGAAATAAACTAACCTCACTAAAGTTAAACTTTTTTTCTTCTTTCAAATTGATAATAGTCTGTCTCTATAAAATACATAGTAAACACTATATACTGTATATTGTTTCCAATTTTATTAACCTTGATTTATACAAAGGACCTAAAAGATTATTTCTTATTTTTAAATGTTAATTTAATAAACTGTCCATCTCTTATGTGCTGTTTGTTTAGTGGATAATGAAAAAAAAAGACCGATAACCTCCAAGCGCAAGTCATCACATTTAACTGGCTGCTCCATTGCTCAAGAGACCAACACTAAAAAATCATCTTAAAATATAATCCAAACTTTTAATATTTTCCATGTTAAATTACTTTGAAATATGATTTGTTTTATTTTTTTAAAAAACTTTAATAATATGCTCGTTGATTTTTTAAATTTCTAGCTTATAAGCTCTGCTCTAAAGTTAACTTCCTATAAATGGTTTGTGTTCACAGCCGAGGTTAATTCTCATATCTAAGCAGATTGTATGTTGGAATAAAAGCACAAAAATCATTATGTGGGCATGTAAAATATGTTTTCATCACCTATGCACATGCATAGAATATTAAATGAAACATGCTGGCCTTAAATAAACATTATCGTTTAGTGAAGAAAAACGCAATAAATAAATGAATCATATTTCTTTTACACTTTTTTTTTTTAATAAGATAAAAAAAATTTCTTTTCTTTTTTAATATAATGAAAAGGTTTATGTAAATCACAATTATTTTCAATCTTTTTATTTAGTTTACTGTTTATAAAATTTAAAAAAAATTACACATTTCTATACAGTGGTGGACTGGGCCTAAAAATATTGATTGACACAAGATAAATGGGGCCACCCTCAGCCATGCTAAAAATTTGACAATCTCTTTTTTTTTTTGGTTGTATACTCATCCTTAGGGGGGAGGCACTTTCCATCAGGCAAGCTGACACCCTGGCCGTCCGTCACACGAGCGCCTAGAAACTGAAGTAAATCGGTATTAGCTTGTCCCATTTACCGTATTAATAGCAGCCTTTTTTTAAAAATTTACATGCCTAATCTTACCTTTACCCTGAACCCTAACTCCTACTATGTATTAAACCCACTATGCCCCAACCCTATGATGATGAAGGGGTGAAATAGTCCTTTTTTGATCGATTTTGATAATTTTGAGCTATTTCCGGCCATTTGTTCTATATGACTGAAATATATACACAGATGTTAAAAACACGGTAAAAATGGGACAAGCTAACACCAATTTACTTCAGTTTCTAGGCGCTCGTGTCCGTCACTGTTTCCATCTTAGCATTGCAAAGTGATAAAAACATAATTTCTCTAAAGTTGGCCAGTATTGTGGAAAACGGCTAAAGTTTAGCTATTTTCTACAATAATTTTGTAGCTATCTGCATCCACTTCTACATTTTATAAAAACTAACTCACTACATCAAATTTTCTGTGTTTTGAAATAATTTTGTGTTAAAAATGATGATTACAGGCACTATTTATAACAATCCTATTCTTTAAGTCATATGTTAAAAATAAACCATGAACTATCATTAACTATCAGGTTGAATGACATAGTTACAGGCCTAATAGAATGATTGTGCACTGAAGAATTAAATAAATTAATCGTCCCATTAATAATTATTATTCTTTTCCTGTTTATTCTGCCTGAGATGATGTTTAGATTCAATTTTTTTTTTAAAATAATATTTAGAATTCTCTTACTTCTATGGAAATAGTCTGATAATGTCATATTCTTGTTGCATCTTTGCTTTTTGCTGGCAGGGCAAACAAAAATTAAAATCTGATAATTGCATTTTCTAATCATAATCACTTCATTGGAGGAATAATCTTAAAATCTTTGTAAATGAGGTGTGACTAATCTTGTCAATTTAAAAATAAATGAAAAAAAAAAAAAGATTTAGTTTCACATCGCTTTGTACAAAAAACCTTTTTTTTCTCCACTGTTTAAATAAAGCTGTTAATTATAATACAAACATCCTTCAATAATTTTGGTTTACAGTAATTAGAGGGTCTTGCTAATCATACAATTTTATTGAACCACATTAGCAACAAATACAACAAATAGAAATTGTGACATCATACAGTTTATAAATGATCTCATTGGCTGTTAAGTGTGCCTAGTCATTTGGATTATGGATACCACTTTATAAACAGTACGGTATATTAAAAAAAATAATGAATAATAATGTCTTCTAAATCCATATCAATATATTTTATTCCTGTTAAAGTTATTTATATACTTTTTAATAATCCCGCACAAAATGTTTGACATACAAATTTTCAATGTAATCTACTATTTATTAATTCATTAAGGTGAGAGTAGGTTCTTTAATGATACCAAATTATTGAAGAATGATTCTATGTTGATTTATTTATAATACATTAGTCAAAATTCACAATTTCCTTAAGACAGTGGCTTTGGCATCATTAATATCTTAAAAATGGTTCAAGCTTCCATATAGTTCCTTGTTGTTTTTGTTAATCTTTCTAAATAAATAAGGAATGAGTAGGCTAGGTTAGATCATTTGCCCATTGTTATAAAAACTGATTGCTTTCTCCTACAGTAATAGTTTTTAACATGTAAAATTTCTCTTAAAAATGCTTCTGACCACTTCCATGTATCTAGAAAGCTATTTTATATTTGTAGTTTATACCAAAGTGCACTGTTTTTTCAATATTTGATCTTGAACTTATTTTAAGAAATACTAACACAAGTAACTCAAAATATATCATCATTATCATTATCATCATCATCACCATCTCCATATCTATCATCATCATTATTATCATCATCATCATTATCATTATCATCATCACCACCATCTCCATCTCCATCATCATCATCATTATTATTATTATTATTTGTTTATTAATATTATTTGTTTATTGCTATAACAAAAGTTATACAGAAAAGAAAGGAAATATATTCAAAAGCCCCAAGGGATGAATGACTATTTACAAATGTTAACTATAATAGATAAGAATATACATAAAAAATATCAAAATTCAAAACAATATAAATACATAATCAGATATCTGAATTGACTGCCCTGATCATACATGGAACTGGTGACGATTTGTACCTTAAAGTTCTACATTTTGGTTCACAGAACTTCGCTGCTGCTCTAGTTGTTCTACCAAAAAACTCCTGTCTCGTAACAGGTCTAAGCTCAGGGTAGGCAGCTATGAACTCAGCAGCATACCTCTTAAATAAGAATTTCCTTCTCATCTCTAAAGTTTCAAGGTGAAGATACAATAGCGATTTAACATAGCCTTCATAAGCATTACCAAATATAATCCTTATGACTCTTTTTTGCACTTGCTCTAAATCATTAATTCATGATTTGGTTAATGAACAAGCTCATACTAAACAAATGTCTAAACAAGTACAATAGACCCTAGATAAAAGAGTAGCGTTCATTCCTATGTTTCTAATTTATACAAATGTACAGTTTTTTATTTGCCTTAGAAATAATAGAATAAATATAGGAGTCCCACTTAAGGTTTGCTTTAATAGTGATCCATATAATTTTGCATTGACTTACTCTACTTAAGGACTCGGAACCTAATTTCAATAAAATTCAACTGTTTTTTTTTTGTGAAATGGGGAGAGGGGATATCTAGGGCCCCATTGTATTTTAATTTACAAGTGGCTTTTCAGCTAGCATATTAAAGGTCAAATGTAACAGATTTTTTTAAAAAAAATTCCGCAGGAAAAAAAAATTTAAAATGCATAAAAACAAAGTTATTTAAAGATAAAATTAAGACTATTGCTATCCTTAGTCTGAGATTACAGATTGAAGATTCCACTTTTTTTTTGGGTCTGAGATTAATTTGATGACAAAATTCGTTCTACAGCTGTTTTCTTTGTAATGATTTAACATGTAAATAGAGGTATGTTCAACTTGTATTAAAGGTCATTTTGATTTTTTAAAAAAAATAAATTGGATCATAATAGCACAATGGATGAATTTGATTATGATTTTTTACAAGGATTTCCAGCTTTAAGCTGACAAAGATAGCAAATATTCTATAGTTAAATATAGCAAGCTGTATTCATTTCTAGTCTATGACATCACAAAATATCTTCCCTGGTGGATACAGTGGACAATGTTTTAAGGGGGAGGAGCTAAAGACAATTATTTTAAAAATTGAATTGTAAATAACTATTTTGTTTTTAATTTTTTTTTTCTAGTGGATATTTTTTTTTAGTAAAATCTTTGTAAATTAATAATAAAAAAAAAAAAAAAAAATCCTTTACATTTGACCTTTAATATATTAATAAAACGTGGATTTTTGGAAACCGGAAAGATTATGCTTAAATAGTAAAATACTCAAAATCAATAAATTAATCATTTTTACAACTGTTTTTATTTTCTTCGAACCATCTGTCCCCTTAAAAGAAATAAAATTACCATAAATAAATAACTTCAAATATTAACAAAATCATTAATTATTCATACTTTCAACATAAGGAAAACTTTTATAAATAAAATTAAAAGAAAATATTACAATCTGGATTATTAAAAATGTATAAATTTCCCCACTTTAGATCAGAGATTTAGTGCCATTTGTAATCTTGGAATGTTATTTTTATTTAGGTAGACTAATTATAAAAGAGCTATCCTGCTTTCATCTTGGAATAATGTATTATGGGAAATAATTGTGTATTGAAATTTGAATGCAAGTTATGTTTTTGATTGTTAAATGTTGTCATTATATTAGTGGAGAATGACGGTGATAAGCAAGCTTAGAAATTGTTGTTTTAAAATTTTTTGTTGGCCTAAAACCCTTTTAAAATAAGTGGAATCCTGTTATTCATGAACATCTTGCTGAATTTCACTGAAAGGAAATTCTGTAGATGCTGTTTTATAGCAAAATTTGCATTAAAAAAACNATTCATTGCAACTTTTATTTTAGCACTTTATTAACTTTTTTTAATATTATAGCATTTTAAATATGCCAAATTTAAGTGCTGAAGCTTTTATATTTTTTAATTGTTTTAAATTCAATAGAGGTACAAAGTCATTTTTTTGTACTGACATCACAAAAATAATTGTATTATGAAAATAACATCTGATCTTTCAATTAGATTTTTCCTTATTAGCCTACATTATTTCTAACATGAAGATAGTGATCGTGGAGTTTACAGTTGGTTCCACCAATTAATATTAAAAGGAATAGACTCATGCAAAACAGATCTTTAAATTGAAGACTTATTTAATAGCACTAAAAACATATATCTACAAATTAAAAAATAATCAAGGTGGAGCTTTAATTTCATTATTTGATTATACTTGCCCTGCGATGCCTGATGAAGATTAATCATATTTCCCATTTTACATGCTTATAAGTCTTTCATAAGACTTACTCTTGAATATGGTTGTATGGTATGGCATGGTTCTATTACCAAAGATCAGTGTAGAATGATTGAAAGAATACAAATCAGGGTTTCTAAAGTTGTTTTAAAAGAATCCTTTATAGATTACAAATCTGCTTTGGAGATTTTAAAATTAAAAAGTCTAGAAGAAAGAAGACTTGATATCACTATTAAATTTGCCAAATCTTTCTTTGACATGTATCCTCATTTCTNTCTAAAGTTGTTTTAAAAGAATCCTTTATAGATTACAAATCTGCTTTGGAGATTTTAAAATTAAAAAGTCTAGAAGAAAGAAGACTTGATATCACTATTAAATTTGCCAAATCTTTCTTTGACATGTATCCTCATTTCTGCCCTTAAAGGTTTTTGGAATGTCTGGAATCAAAACTAGAAATTCTGGCAAATTATTTAAGCCTTATATTAGAACTAAGAGATATACTGTATGTCTTCATCCATTCCAAATTTTTGTAGGCTACTTAATCTTTAGTTAACCATACTGTATATGTATATTTGTGTGCAATGTTTGTGTTTTTATATGCGGTAATATATATAGTATA
>PXIH01S0099968.1:0-11865 GCA_003024985.2 Euperipatoides rowelli
AAGCCAAGTAATAAAATATTTAATATTTCAATAATTTCTAAGAATTTATTTCCCTTAGCAAATACATATCTAATAAGTTTTTTTTTTTAAAAAAAATAGAGTATGACTATTGAATAGATTTATAGGCAAACGTGTTCTAAATGGGATGATTTTATTACTTACTGTTAATGAGGATTCTTTATTATCATCATATTTAGTTGTATATCATGTGACAATGAAAATGACTGACACAGCTGCAAAAAAAAAAAAAATATTAACTTTGTATTTTTACTTTATAATGGGTCATGGTGGAAAATGTACTTCTTACAATGTATTGTGGTGAGAAAAGTTTGATCTAGATTATGTTATATAACACATTAAAATATCTATTTAATAATACTTAGCATAAAATTTAATTAACCAATTTGTTGAATTATGTGAATAGAAAATCATGAAATTTTGAAAGATTGTTTTAAAGAGACTAACAACATTAATATGAGAACCATTATAACTGATAGTGATGGTTAGTTTATTTTTAACATTTAATACAGTATTAGCAACATTGTAAAAACATACATGACATATATTAAATATATTAAAATAAGTAATAGCACTGTGAAGATTCCACTAATTATTAATAAAATACAATGAAATTAAATCATTTAAAACAACATTACTAGTAAAATGTAAATACACAGGTGATATTATTTTAAAAATATCAATTTTTCCTTAGATAATTGAGATTGTAATATTTCCTATGTATTTTATTTTATGATGTAGGCTACACGTTACATTAATTTTTATTTACTTTTTCAATTATGCTACATTTAACTTATTAATCAATAAACTATGAAAAAGTAAATTGAATGTTGAACAATTTATTGTATAAATTGTACTTTAATGGTGTTTAAATTATATTTGAAAATTGGATGAAATTACTTAACTGGTTTGGGGGTTCATTTAAACTATTAAACCAATTGAAATGGACCTTCACCTCTAAAAAAAAAAGTTTATTATCTTGGGGCAGATTGTATTAATAGATTATAAACTCGATATCTTTACCTTTTTACTTCTTTAAGGAAATGCTCTTTAAATTAAGATAATTTAATAATTTCGGAAAATGTAATTGCCTGGGAAATGTGTATATTATAATTTACAACAATGGACAATTTATTCCTCCAGTCAGCTAGGGGAGATATTTTTTTTTAAAATAAAAATACACTCAAAAATAATTTAACTTTTTTGGTGTATAACAAATTAACATTTCAAATATTATTATAGTTAAATTATATTTCGAAACCATAATATTTGATACAATATTAAAACTACATTAGTGTGTTTATTTAAACAATTTTATTTGTTTATATAAATTAAAATTTAGTGAACTTTTCAAAAAAATTAATAACATTATTTTCTTTTCCACATTGCAAAACATTCCTGATATTCTTAAATCATGACATCATAAATCATGATAGAATTGAAATAATTTATCATTACCAATACTTAAAAATTCTAAAGTGATATCTGATTAGTGATTATGAAAATTCCCCAGTGATTATATCATAACTGTCATGACATTAAATCCTTAGATTATGACGTTTTTTGCATTAATTCTAAGTGATGATGATTTCTAATATATTATTTGTTGCCATCGGCAATGACCGTGACATTACAGATCGCCTAACAAATAATTAGAACTTTAAAATGTTTTCACACAGCTGTGGCTTGAAAATCAGATATCAAAAGCGCAATGACAGATGCTTAATGCCTGCAATCTCGGCTGTTTCATTGGCAAACAACCTAAAAGCATTGGGCTGCCTTAACGTCTTTAACTATTTGATACATATTACAAATTTTCCAGCAGTTTTGATATTGTTTGTAATTAAGGACTATGGAGCTACTGTTAGGTTTGGCTCATGGTACGGGCTACAGGATAACTAACTGGAGAGTCAGGAACTGAATGTGCCGACCAGTTATCATGTAAATTATAAATGTACAATTATAAAAATTAAAACATGATACAATAAAATATTACGGCATAATTTTTATCACGCCCTGCTTTCCATTAAAGTTCACTAGTCATAATGAGCAAAAAAATCTTCCTGTTTGGCTGTTAATTGCCAATGGGATGTGTGATTCTAATTTTTTTTGTATATTTAAAGTCATTGTAGCCTTAAAATTTAATCAATCATGAAGTGTTTTACAGTATTTAAATTAGAATAAACAGGTTTTAAATGGTAAAAACAGTTTTCTAAATTGGATATTAAGTAATATGTAAAAATAATAATAATAAAACATTTTAATTTTAAAAATTTTAATTGAAAAATTAGTATGCTTATTTTTTTGGCTATAAATATTTTTATTCATATTAAGCATTAAAACTACTTAAATTTGATATATTGCACAATATTATAACTCAAATACAATGGCCCATAGAAGATAAATAACACCTCCATACAAAATAAAAGAAATTTTTTAAAAAAACCTTGACTTTTAAAGTTAACATCTTAAATAAAAAAAATAATCATATAAAATCAGCCATTTAAGCTAGAACCTTTTAAAATGGTTTGTTAAAATATTAATTAAATGTAATCTTATTTCATAATAATGATTCAAGTGATAACTGTATCAAATGATCTGGAAATGAAATTAAACTTTGACTTATGGATTAATCAATAATTGAGCAGAACAAAAAAAAAATCAGTTTCATATGGATTTTTTAGTACTTGAGCCCTATTAGGTTAAATTTTTTTTGATAATAATGATACCGCATTTACTGATGTGAAATGTAGTTAAAGTCTTAAACAAAAAAGTTATTAAAAAAAATACAGGAAAAAATTCTGCTAAATTAGGTGTTATCGAAAATCATAAAATACTTTGTACTTAGTTTTATCATCTCCGTATGATTATTCTTGCTGTCACTTAATTAAATCGTGATGGGAATGTTAGCAGATTCTTTCAACAAAATCTGTGAATGTCCTGCTTGAATGCATTGTATTTTGATGTTTCAATGTAATAAGGGCAATAATATTTTGAAAATAAATAAAGATTCTACCAAACATTAATTAAGGTCAACACAGTCTACTTTGCCCCGGGAGCCTATGAGATCTCAAATCATTTAAATCAAGATTATTAGCACAAAATTGAATATGAAATTGAATATTTATATTGTACATTTTTCATCAAAATGCAATGGTCTTGAATGTCAAGATCTTATCAACATTTCCTGTCTTCTACAAGCCAGCCATTTTGCTGTCAACAGAGCCACTTAATTGCATATTAATTTATTCTGTTTATTCTGTATTGCAGTTTGACAGCTTATATTAAAATTATTCAGTGATGACGTCAAACTGCAATACAGAATAAGCAGAATAGATTAACATGCAATTAAGTGGCTCTGTTGACAGTAAAACGCTATTCATCTGTACAATTTTTTCAGTAACTTGGCTTATATTAAAATTCTTCAGTGACTGATAAATTGTACAGACGAATAGCCGTTTCACTGTCAACAGAGCCACTTAATTGCAAGTTAATTTATACTGCTAATTATGTATTGCAGGTACGTAGGAATACATAATTTTTTTTTTCCTTTTTTCTTTTGTCATTTTTTATTGTTATATAAATTGTGATGAATTCACCGGGTTTGCAATCTCAAAAGTCACAAAAATATGTGTGTCCACACTGTAGAATTAAGGTGGTCAGAAATGACAATGCAATTAAATGTGATAAATGTTTTTTTTTGGCAACATATTATATGTATAAACATTACCCTGGAGGATTATAAATTGTTGCAAAAGAATAAAGCTCTGTGGTTATGTCCGAGTTGTGATATTGCTAATTTTGACCCATCCATTAAAGCTTATATGGACCATCTAGTAGATAAACTATCAACGAAACTAGGTGAAATAATTGAGATAGTAATGAAAACATTATCTAGAGAATAGATCATTAGGATTCCCTTATAAATACCACTCAAAAACAAGTTCAAAAAATACAGTGGAAATAAAGCAAGTAAAAGATTCACTTGATAGAATGGAATTACACAGTCACGACAAGTACAAACTAATAGTGTTACTCTCGATAAGAACCATTTTAGAGATAGTATGAATCAGTACAAACAATCTTTTAATACCATTGTTTTTGGTTTAGATAATGGGCTGAATATTAATATTGATAAAATACTTAATTTATTTAAATTAACAGATAATTCAGGAATTTCAAACTATAGGTGTATTGTAAAGGAGGATCAATTGGATAGACAGGTCTTAATTACCGTTACATCTGTATTTTGTAAATGGCAAGTTTTTAATAAAAGAAGACTATTAATTGATAACATTACAGGACAAGGTATATTATTTATTTCTTTAGACAAAAGTAAAGCACTGAGAGACTTTGACAAGAAATTATACACTGAATTAAAATTGCGAAAAAAAAATGACGAAAATGTTTTTATTAAAGGTGGGCATGTTGTATCACATGATACTACTGATCAACTACAGAGTGCAGAGATGATTAATGAATAATAGCGTTGTCTTTATTTAATAAGACTGATGAGGTCAAGATAATAATTTTAGATAAAAAAAAACGATTTTTTTTTTGTATTTCGGAGATGTGGTTCACTAGTGAAAAACAATTTGATTTAATTCAAATTCCTGGATACTCGGTGTTCTGATCGATTAGAGGTCATAATAAAAAAGGAGGGGGCTTATTAGTAATTTATAGAAATAATATTGAATTGACTCTGATTGATCTGGACACCGAAGCCATGGAATTTATTTAGTTTAGTATAAAATATAATGGTTGGTTTCTTTGTTCTACAGACCTACACAGAATAATATAGATTTAAATTGTAAATTTATTGAATGTTTAAAAATTGATCATGATTACTATGTTAAAAATAAAATTGATTATTTGTTAATGATGGGTGATGCTTATTCCCCCGAGAATGACTTGGTGAAAATGAAATGTTTCCAGTTTTGCCAATTTTTTTGTGAATTAATTGATTTAGTACAGCCTAGATTAATGTTCCAAATAGTTAGAACCGATACTCGATTTAAAGGGGGGAAATCCTTATTAGACATTATTATGATAAATTAATCGATGTTGGTATCCGATGTATTTTTTTTTACTACCCATCCTGAAAAGTGATCATGTGGTTATTCAGTGCCAGTTGTTTGGTTCTGATCATACTCTAATAGAAAAACCACTAATATATTATATTGATTATTGTTCAACTAGAATTGAAGAATTTAAAATTGAATTGTCTGATTTGTGTGTTAATATGTGTGAGTCTAATGATGAATTAGCATTGCGTTATGATATAAGAATGCAAACTATGATTGAGGCATTTCTCCCTAAATGTTGTTTTAAATACTTTAAAACATGTTAGCCATGATGGTTGGATAGATAACTGTTGACATTGAAGAGAAGGAAAGCTCATTACTTTCGAATATATAAGAAAAAGAAGACATTGATTAGCTTTATTGATTATAAAAGGATTAGAATTCAGGTGGTTTTTCAAACTCAAAGAAATAAAATTAGTTATACACAATCTCAACGTGATCGTATTAAAAGAGATAAATCACAGAGTTATAATATGTACAGAGAGTCTAAGGGAAACAAAACAGAAAATATTGTATATATTATTGTTGATGGAAAAATAATAAATGATCCTTATCAAATTGTAAATATTTTTAGCAATCATTATGCTAAAAATATTGGTAGTGACCTCGTTTCTATGCCTTCTTTGTTTAGAGATGTTGATAGCTTCTTATTGGATGGTTGTGATTTACAGGTGGTGTCTGATATTATTAGAAAATTGAGGAAATCATTAATTACAGGTACTGATAGGGTTCCTAATATTCTGATTACTCAGTTTTTACCTGAATTTGCTAGTATTATATTAAAACTTTAGATTACCGGTGTCTTCTGGAATTATTCCTAAAGATTAGAAGTTAACAATTATTTAACCAATTTATAAAAAGAGAAATCACAGTGATTACAGAAATTTATAGACCAATAAGCATCATGAATAATATAATGAAGATAATGGAGAAAATTGTATTGTTTTTGTTGTACTCTTATATTAACAAAAATTTAAGTCAGTATCAACATGGCTTTCATCGTGACTTTTCCAGGGAAACATGTTTGTTATCATGTTATAATAGGTGTTCACTTTTTGCGAGATCAGAGAAATAAAATTGCGATTATATTCTTTGATCTTACGAATGCATTTGACACAGTTTAAATTGTTAAGCTTATTGTAAAAATGAAAAATATGGGAATTCCTCAGGTACTATGTAGATGGATCTATGCGTTTTTAATTGATCGCCCTATGTACACTTAAAATTGGAGATACTATTTCAAGCATTTCCCATAGTAATCACGGATTGCCTCAAGGTGCAGTTTTATTTAATTTATATTTGGCTGGCCTTTTTAATTATGAATTTAATAATATAATCAGATATGCTGATGATTTGAAAATATTTACAGTTGTGAATTAAGAAAGAGATGTCAAAATAATGAAATCTGACGTGAATTACTTTGTGGCATAGATGGAGGGAAATTGTTTGATTATAAATAAGGAAAAAATTAAATGTATGAAGTTGGGACGTTTTATAGTGAAACCTTGTTTTTATATTGACGACAAGTCTATAGAAATATTTCTTTTTTTTCATGATTTGTTTTTTTTTCTGATCATGTAAATTATTACTGAATAAGTTATATAGTAAACTCTACATGTTAAAGAGTGTTTTTTCTGTTTTAGATCTTCAAACATTTGTCTTTATATATAAATCCTATCTCCAGCTTATTATGGATTATTGTTTTGTTACATATTTTATGAGCAATGTAGATGATCAAAAAAAAACTGGAAGGATTTTTTAGAAAGACCTCTAAAACAATAAGTGAACTTAGTAGTTTTCATTATGAAACTAGAAAGAAAATTTTAATAGACCATGGTATATTCCCTCCCTAAATGCGTAAGATTCAGGTGACCTTAATTTGTGTTTAAGAGGATAATAATATATAATGACTATATGCATTTTTTAAACCTTTTTTATCCTCCAATAGAGGTCATTACTTTTAGACTTGTAAAAGAAAAATGTAACTTATATTTAAGAAAATCATTTTTGATTAATCGGGTGATTGATTTATGGAATGGTTTGCCTGATTTTGTAATATATTCATCATCTATTAATTGTTTTAAGAATAATTTGAATTATTTTTTGATGGAATTTTAAGAAGATTTTTCTATTTTACGACTAGTGAATGTCTATTTTAAAGAGATTTTTTGTGTTGATGTATTGGATATAAAAGCTTGTCTTACTGTACCTTTATTGTTTAAAATTAAAATTAAATTAATAAACTTTTTATTTTTCATAAAGAATCTAACTTGTTTTACATTTGTAACAATTTCGGAGAATCTGAAGTATCTAGTACAAGAGTTAATTTAATAGAAGACTTGGATCTGATTTTTAAATTATTTGTGCATTTATTCCAATCTAGCAGTTCTTTAGTACTACTTTCATCTATCCAATCTTTTCTAGGAACATTTTGAAAATAATTAAATTATTTGTCCCGTCCTTGTGGCGCCATCTGTTTAGTGCAGATTGTATAAGCTGGGATGACGACATAAGCTGAGATGTTTCCAGGTTCACGTCTCAGTCGAAGCAATTATTGAAAGGTTTTTTTTCCTGTCTACCAATACCTTGCAAGGGTTTTTACACAGTACGCTGCCTCACCGTAAGAACCATAGTTAGTTTAAAGACATAGTATCCAAAATAATAGTGAAAAGATAGAATGCATCAATTGATGCATTGCCTCTCCAAGAAAAGAATAAATCTCTTCTCCCTTTGGAGAGGAGATTTATTTATATATTTAAAAAAAAAATTGTTAAATTATTTCTTCACTGTCACATTTTGAACCCTAAAATGACAAATTGTAGATGAAAATTAATAAATTGTAGCTAAAAAATTAGATCAAGTTTTTCAAGTTTCTATTCTAATGTACTAAATAATTATAAAGTCTTTGAGTTTATTAGTAATTGAAGGTGCATCCATCATAACATACAGTAACTATTCATATTTAGATACCAGATTATTGCCAAGCTGTAGATGGTAACATAATTATTATTTTAAAATCATCAATTGTTAGTTGTTTGCACATTTATTACTATGTTTTGCTAATCTTATGAGAATTTTACTTCTGCAATGTGAAAATTTAAGTGCAGTAATTAAATTATGCCAAAGATTTCATTTACAGTACATATTTAGAAGATTTTTTTTTTTCAAATCGCAAATTTGGATATTTCTCTAATCTAAATGAGCAAATCATGCCAAATATTTAAAATATATGGATTTTTTTTATAGTTTGGAGGTAAATTAGATGTGCTAAAAAATTATAGCAATTTTAGTGAATTTTTTTTTTTTTCATTATGAATACACATCCAGTTTTTAGCGCTGTTTTAGAGCCAGGTTTCTTAACCTATGGGTCGTGACCCAAAATTGGGTCGCTTGGCATATTTTGTGGGTCATGAAACATTTTTAACAAAAATATTTTAACATCTGCAGATGTATTTTTGTCATTATGGAAATCGATGAAAAATGATTATTTCACCTCTATATTAGGGTTGGGGAATAGTGGATTTCACATGTAGTTGGAGTTAGGGTTCAGGGTAACGGTAAGGTTAGGACTGTAAATAAAAAAATTAAGGTTCTTATCCATCTTGATTATATGACTAAATGGACTTAGGTATTCCGGTTTCTAGGCGCTTGTGTCAGAGTAAGGGAGTCAGTCATTTGCTAGACACCGACTGTGTTGGATGTACATGTTGTTGAGCATTTTATTTGGGTCGCTAAATCAAAATTATTCCCCCAATTTGGGTCATGACTCAAAAAGGTTAAGAAACCCTGTTTTAGAGAAATGGGTTTCAATATACAACATATTTTTTAGAACAATAATTTTCAAATATATCAAGCTATAACTTTATATACAATCACAGTTACCAAGGTTCATCTCACACCCACACACAAACTAAACTTTACTCAGTCATTATATATAACCTATTTTCATTATGCTTAGCAATGCGGAAAAATTAAAAATATACACAAACACATTAACTCAATTCACAATATTATTATGACAGAAAAGTTTAAAATAACTGTAAAGTAAGAGGGAGGAGTGAGAGGTGAACCAAGTTACCTAAAATCTTTACAATGATGTTTATCTGTTCATTATGTTTTTCAATCTATGATAATTTAAAATATATTTGCAAGGATAGGGTTTATAGGAGATCAATAATAGGAAGGTAGTGGAGAACCAAATGGCCTAAAATAATTTTAGGCTTAGTATATACTGACATGTGAATATTAATCTAATATAATGTTTATAAATTACATTTTTAGAAGAAAGTTATTATAAAAAATAGATTTTAGACATTTACCTCACAACATTGGGATAAATGTGAAAAATATATATATATTTTAAATCTGTATTAAATTTTTAAACAAACATGTCATTTAACATAGTATTAACAATTTTATCCCATCCCCCCCCTCTTCCCCACCAGATTAGTGGCCTCTTCCGCCACCCTGAATTAAAATTTTTATGCACCTTAGCCTCAAACCACAGCTATAGTAGATGGTATACACCATATATGATTACTTAATGTTTCTTATTTGCATATAATGATAGAATTTTGACCAATTATGTCCTTAATGCTTATATTTATTACTTGTACACCGACTGAAATGTGACAATAATATTATTAGGATATCGTATGTATACAATTTGGATGCTAATAAAGTGCATTTAAAAATTATAATGGGGAACATGGATTGATATTGGGGATGATGTTTCCAATTAAAAATGTAAATACAGTTCAGAAATATTTTATGGATAAAAATTTAGATAGTATTAAAGAAACATTAACACGTATAATAGGGGCTACTAATGGGTGGTTGGAAAGGGTAAGGATAATTAATCAAATTGTTGTTAGAAGAATGATTTATACAATGCCATTTACAGTTTATACCAGAGATAACATTAACAAATTTAAGAGACCTTTTTCAGAATTGCATTTTTCATAAGTACAAATATCTATCTAAAGAAAAAGTATGTTTTCCAAAGACAAAGGGTGGATTGGGGCTAAATGATCTTGATTTGTTGAATCAAACAATGGTATATAATATGGTGAATAGATCTATTTTGGTAGGGAAGAAAAAACAACTTTAAGAATTGATATTTATCAAGAAAGATAGTCTATTAAAGCAATGGTGGCAAATATATAGTACTGTAAGGTAAGTGGTTAAAAATGATGATAAATTGTCTTTGAAAAGGTATAGGATTATGGCATTGGAAAAGAATATAGTAGATGCAATATAATAAAAAAGATGTAAATCTGGGTTTGGTTAAAAAAATGTATGCTGAAGGGAATTTTGCAAATTTTATTGTGAAGCTTAGATTGAACTTGTTACCTATGAAGGAAAGACTGGGAACATTAGGGTTTAGGGGAATAGGAAATTTAGAATGTGTTTTTTGTGGGACAAGGGTGGAAAAAGTAGCTCATATTTTTGGGGAATCTAAAATAGTAAATTAGCATTTGGGGAGAATTTATAAAAAGATTGAAGGTACATTTAACTTTAGGGGTTCTTAAAGACATTTAAAATTGCTGAAGTGCCTGTTTGCTACAGAAAAACAGTATTGGGTGTACATATGGCATTTGGAAATGCAGGTGTGATGTACTTTTTGGACAGGGTAAAATAGATGGTTTATTATATTATGTTTTAAAAGAATTAACTAATCTTTATAAAATGGATTTATTTGTTTTCTCTGTTCCTAGAATATGGTCTTTATGGGGACAAGAGATTGATATTTTAAGCAATTAAATAAGATATTGCTGATATACAGGGTACTGTATATAATTATTTCTTACGTTTGGAAATTTATAGAAAATAATTTAAAGAAAATGTTATAATTATTACACTTTAGGATTAATTAAGATTTTAGAAATTTTTTAAAATTTTGTTATGTTTTATTCTGCAAGGAAGGAATAGGAACATATAGTGTATTTTGTATATTCGATTAGGTTTCAGGGTTACAGTATATGTTATTTAAAAGGTAGCCTATTTAATGTAACGGATAATTTTATTATTTATTAATTTTACAATTGATGTGTTTTTGGTGATGATAGTATGAAGTTTTATTGAATGTAATACCGGTATGACAAGAATGTAATACTCATAAATGACTGTATTGTTGTTTTTTTTGTGAACTAGTGATAATAAAATATATAAAAATAAAATAAAAAAATATTACTAGGCTATTATTTTTCATGCTGATATTATACCTATAAAGAATTTAAATTTTAAATTTTAAAAGAATAAATTTCACTTTAATTCATTGTGATACAATAATTTTGGTAATAGGCAAAGTCCACTCAGTGTAACTTTGCATGTGTTTTCCAAATTTAGTTTTGTAGACCACAGTAGTCTAACAAACAAATAATCTTGACCGCCATGGTTGACTCTGAGATCACAAATAATAAGTTGATTGCTTACCTCATCAGATACCATTACATCTGAGTGTATTGAAAATAACCAGTGGGGGTGAGGGTTCATTTACAAAATCAATGCTTTATAAATAGTCTACTTAGAAAGTTTGCCTGCCTAATATGACAAAATAAAATTGAAAATAGTAGAAATAGAAATAAAATACCTTATATCTATACCATTAATTTTTTCAAATATAATTCTGAATGACTATATTTTGTATAATTTAATTACAAATCACTATTTACAGCCAAATAAACAAAGTTTAAGTTTTTGTGGGCCACAAAAAAAAAAAGGAAAGCTTCATAATCAATTTTCATTGATACACTCCAACTCC
>PXIH01S0100644.1:0-10329 GCA_003024985.2 Euperipatoides rowelli
TAAAATATATGTCTTTTATTTTTCATTTGTTAGCACTGTAATCAATAATAATAAAAAACAATTGATATTTTCATATTTTTTTCTTGTATTGTAAAAACGGTACAAAATAGGCCTAATTATCCCTGTTTTTGGTGTAAAAAAATCATTAGATATTCATATAAACCATTTTAAAATCATTTGTTCTTCATTTCTAAATGAAATTTAAACAAAAAAAAAACTATTTTTTTTTGGGGTGTGTGGAGTGGTAGCATCCACATTTTCGAAAAATAGGTGGAGTGGAAAGGGTTAATTACTGAAGCCATAAAGGAAAGTTGTCTTTTTATTATTGTTTATTTAATCTTTATGTTCGAAAGAGAGTACAATAAATTTTAGAAGTTTTCAATTTTACTTTGAGATAAAAATAGCACAATTTAGATGGTGTAAAATATAAATTTATTTCTATTTGTTTTTATGAAGCCAGTGAGACATCCCGTCAAATAACAAAATTTATTAAATGTATATTGCTAAGCTTNGACAATGATGTCATAAATGTCCTTTATTTTTTTACATATATTGTTTACTAGCTGTGTCCAATGAAGCATTGAAGAATGTATTTTGATCTAGAAGAATACATAATATGTTTGAAGATCTTAAAATCTATTAAAAAAATCTTTGGAGATTACTTTGACATGAGGAATATTAACCATCCTCTGCTTAATAATATATTTTTTTTAAATTTTGTGTAATAGTTGGATATTGGCACAACATTCTACCTCTTCCACACTAAGAACTTTTAGTACATTGTTTGTGGCTTTTTTTTTTTTAACCTTCGAGTGGTCATGTTTAAAATTTTAACATGAGCAGTCGCGTGTCGTAATTTTTATGACTCATAGAATTCTATGTATAAAAGTTTCCAAATATGTGTAATAATGAAATGATTACACTACACATATTTATGTTCTATTTATTGTCAGGAATTTTATTATATAAAGAAAAAAATTCTAACCAACAGACTTTTTTTGTGATTATATTTCTAATACCTGCATTTATTATAAGATTGTATATACTGTAGGCTATGTTCAAATAATACATTGTTATATATTTCAAAATCTATAACAGATAGAAAAAAAACTTAAATATAAATTTTTGTTCTATTTATTGTCAAGAATTTTATCATATAAAGAAAAAAAAATCCTAGCAAACATATTTTTTCTTTTGTCATATTTATAAAAGTCGGGCATTCATTACACTTGTATTTACAGTATGTCCAGATAATACATTGTTATATATTTCAAAATCTATAACAGATAGAAATAAACTTAAATATTATTTTTTGTTCTATTTATTGTCAATAATGTTATCATATAAAGAAAAAAAAATTGAACAAACATATTTTTTTCTGTTGTCAAATTTATAAAAGTCGGGCATTCATTATGCTTGTATTTAGTACAATACGTCCAGATAATACATTGGTATATATATTTAAAAATCTATAACAGATAGAAAAAAAACTTAAATATTATTTTTTGTTCTATTTATTGTCAAGATTTTTATTTTATAAAGAAAAAAAAATCCTATAAACATATTTTTTTATGAGTTACGCCAATTTGTTTCTAAATGTCAGCTATAAATAAAAGCCAGTTTATCTTACATTTTTCATTACTGTTCCTCTATCGTTTGAGATAGAAATTTTTGGTTTTGATTTTTGAAATCTGCATTAAATTTCGATTTTAAAATATATATGTTTATTCCTAAATGTTTTATAATATTTTTATTATGCTACCTGAAAGTCAATATTATTACATCAGCGGTCGCATGTCATAAAATTTATGTCTGGGCGTCTTTTTACATATAATTCTAAAAAATAACTATAAAATGGGCTCTTCACTATAATCATTTGTAGGTGAGATAGAAACTTTTTTCTTTTCATTGTTTATGTTATAATGAAAGGAAGGGGAGGTAAATGTTATGTTTTGTAATGTTTATTGGAAGTAAATTATTGTGATATTTATTATGTGTAATTTTTTAATATCTATATGTGAAGATAAATAATTATTGTTAAGGATATCGGGATGGGGCAACTGAGGGAAAAGATTGATAGAAGAATTTAATATTTTTTTGATTTCATCTATTTTTTTTTTTAATGTATCTTTGGTGTTTGCATGTCTATTGACAAATTTTGAGCCAATTTTTTAAATTTGTTCTAATATTAGACATTATGGGTACTTATTAACCATATAAATAATAATTAGGTTATTAATTTCTATTTGTAAAAGTTTTTCAGTGCTACAGCATTCATAGAGGTTTAACAGTAAAATATTAATTTTAGGTTGAAATAAATATGAGGAATTGTAATCTTTTTTTAAGGAATTCTGTGTATTGCTTTGTTATAATTGTATATCATTTATTAATTGCACATTTAAAGCTATTTATACTTTTACAAACTGTGTTTATATATCACATGTTTGTTTTTGCAAACAAAGATATAGAATGCTGCAAACTAACTATAATAGATTGTCATAAGTTAGAATTAGCATACAACAATGGTCCCTGAATTGGCAAGGATAATTTTGAAGTTGGGTGACAACAAGCAAATTAACGTAGTTGTAAGCACTTCATATTCAATGGATGTGTCCATTGCCATTTAACATGTACTGCACATCTTTTTCTAAATTGGCAATCAGAATGTATGCTATCTAAAAGGCTTCATTTTAAAGATTCTCAATTTATTTTGTGAGAAATCATAATCTATTTGCATGTCAAAATTTATCAATATTTCTAACTGGAGTTGCAATCGAATTGCATGTAATTATGAATCATGGCCAAAACTTTGCTCACTTTCAAGAACACTAATCATGCAATCCCATAATCAAGATCCAATTGCATTTAAATCACTTGGGTACAGCCTGCCTAAATCATCAGTGACATAGTTATACTTAATGCATAGTATACAAATGTCATTAGATTTATCATGGAAAAAAATATCAAATGCAAAATGTAGACATAGAAGTTGTATTCACACTCATGTGTAGATAATTAATTGACTGAGTTAAAATAATTAGCATGAGTTAAAATACATAATCACTATATAGTGAGGAGAATGGAGAACAACATTAAGTTGTCAGATTAGCATCTGCCTAGCAAAGTTACGGGCACCATGTATTTCAGAAACGGTCGTTGTTTGGTTGTGTAAAAAAATTATCAAAAATAATTATAAATAAAANTTTTTTTTTGCACCTATTAAATATCATAGGGTTAGGGCATATTTATTTTGTAGTAGGAATTTGAGTACAGGTTGGGATGAAGAGTATGACAGTAAATAAAAAGAATAGGGTTGATATCAATTTTAGTCAAGTGACAATCTGTGATATTCCATTGGTTAATTTCAGATTAAAAAGTGCTATGAAGTTTGACAGCCAACCACAAGTAGTTGTCAATTCCATTTCATAATTTTCTTACTCTGAAGTATGGAAGTTATGCCAAAGCACAAGTATACAAAAAATATAATCATCTATTTAATTCTTTCACTTTTCTATGTGTAAATTAATAAATACTGAACTGTCGATAGTTAAGTTTCATCAGAAAATGGTGAAAGAAAAAAAATTTTATTGATACAAGTCAATAATTTCTATTTTTTATATGAGTTGAACAGTTAATTTTATTAGATTTATAACAATGAAACTAATATAATAAACAAATATAAGCTGTTCTTCCATATCCCTCTCTCCACAGGGCCATTTAATGCTTAGACGTGTTAGGCAAATGTGGCCTTTATTAAAATATAGGGGCCTATGTTTAGGAATTATGTTATTTTACACAGTTTACAGAGAAATCAAACTCTAATAGAAAAGTGTTTAGATAAGTATCAAATTTTACAAAATAAAATACTAAATAATTTTTAAAATAATAATTAAATACATTAACCTATTTTAAACAAAAATGTTTTTTATAATTCTTTTTTTAATTATTTGAATTGTTTGTGGTCAGAGAGAGGGACAGTCCTTAATCCTAATGTTCATAGAAATTACATTAAAAATGCATATTTTAAATATATAAAAATGCAGTTTTCGACATCAAGATTCCATGGGGTGACCCACTACCAGAGCTAAGCTTTTGGAACCCACTAGATAGTTACTGCCCTAGACCTCAGTATTGAATGGGAACCAAATCTTACACTTTGCCTAGGGTCCTACAAAGGCTTAATCTGGCTGTGCTGACCCTACAGAGCAAACAAATAAAATATTTTATCAGTAATGTATAATGTCTTTATTGAAAATAATTTTATTAATTTATTAATGATAACTACATTTTATTGTTGTTTTTATATAAAAAAAGAAAAAGGAAAAACATTTTACAATAATATTATTGATTACAAACCACAGGCATTATAATAATTAAAATCACAACAACAACAAAACTGAAAAAAAAAAAAACAACTGCAAACATCTACACTTATTTGGCTGCCAGTGTTAAAAATAGGAAATAAAAAGACATAAAAAAACAAACAAAAAGTAATAATTCATTTTTAATGCTGTCATAATAATATGGTTGTAATGATCAAAATAATAATATTTTGTATCAGTCAATATAACGATGATCAATATTATTCCAATCCCTCTCATTGTTAAATCAGTAATAAATGTTTGAAAATTTCATTTTTAATTTTTTTTTTTTAATTAATAGCAGTAATGTTTTGATTAGACCTGTGCCATTAATTAATTAATTAGCTTAATTAATCCATTAATCGGTAATTAATTTTACCCTGTGATTAATTGCCAATCAATTTTAATTGATAATTAAACTACCATTAATTTTATTACTGATTAATTTAAATAGATTGGCCATCATCTGAATACAAATCCAGAATACTTACAGTAAATTAAAATGTTTGCAACAATTAATAATACCAACCAATGCATTTTAATTTCCATTATCGCTATAGATTACTAATTTCCTACAAAAGATAGCAAATAAAACATGAAGTAGGTTACATAAATCCCTACATATAATATGAAATAGGTGAATACATTTATATTGCTCTTAGCACAATCTCTTATCAAGGTCACTAAAGTGTTAACACAGTTTAACAAATGTTATACTATCTATTTAATGATTCTGAATATTGACATCTAAAAGGAAATTAATGATAGTAAAAAATAAGATGAGTTTTGCATACAATATATATATTTTTAATGAATATGGCCTTAAGTATTATCACATAAATCAAAAGGCTGCCTATACTTGTGATGTCACTGTCTAACGAACGAGTGTTTACTGCAGCTAGAAACATTTTAGAGGTGTAGATTATAGATTTGGGGATCCTAGAATGTTGTTTTTTATCGATCCATTGTGGAATAGGTAAAAATAGTCTACCTATACTTGTAATATATTTATATTTTACTATGAATTCAAAACGATTTGACTTTAATTAACATAAAATAAATTCTTATTTTTTTAAAAAATAATTTTGGCAAAAAAATTTCCATTTCAACATACTTTATTTAAACACCATTAAAATTGTTTTTATACTAATGCTAGAAATGTAAGAAATAAACTAGAAAAAATTTAATTATTATTTTATTAGAATCTAAAGAAACTTGGATAGATTTACATTTACATTCTCAAATTGCCAGGATATAGAAATAACTGATAGGTGAGAGAGTGTTTATGTATTTACATAGGGGTTAATGTTTAGGCTAATCTTCAAAATGGACAGAGGTAAATTAGATAGTTATGAATCTTGGACCTATTTGAATTGAATTATATGAAACAAAGCATACAACATTATAGAAAATTGTTAAGGTTTTTGTAAGCTATATGATAAACAGTTACAGGATTTGATTATATTTACAGTTCAAAAGAAAAAGTAGTGATTTGGGGGAATTTNAATTATCCTGATATCAAATGGATTGTTGAGAAAACTTTAATTGATAATGAGCTCTTAGAAGTTGTGCAAGTTTGTTTTCTTTGCCAAAATTTGATAAATTTGAGCTGTTATCCTAATGCTGTAAGTAACTTAGTATCAGGTGTAGTCTACATCTAGGAAATAGTGACCATAATATTATTAGGTTTGAATTAACTCTAATAGATGAACAAGGGATAAAAAAATATTAGTTACTGATATTTTAGGCATATTTTATAGATTATGGCTGTCATTTAAAGGGATTAAATGGCATAAAATTATTAATGGAAAACGATCGATTGATGGAGGAGAAGTAGAAAATGTTCAAAATTATTTTAGAAAAAAAAAATTAAGAGATTTTATTTCTTGAAGAAAAGAAGAACAATTAATAAAAGTAACCCCAAGTGGTTTACAAAATAGGTTTAAAACATATTTGTTAGGAAGTAGTTAACATTTATAAAAAAAATTAATGCATCAAATTAGGATAATTATTATAGAACTAGCTGAAATATCCCTTGTCTTGTGAATTGAATTACAATATCGAGAAAACATTATTGTTACAACAGGGTTCAAATAACCTGTGTAATAGGGCAGATATATGGCAAATGTATTTTAATGTCGATAAAATGTCAACTTATGCATTTAAATAGGAATAAATTTTATATGAATGGTAATGAGATTCAGTAAATTGAGTTGACTAATAGATTTAAACATTTGAATTAATTGGTCATTAAAGTCATCAAATCAGTAAGTTGAAGCTTGAAAAAAAGCTGATAAAATGTTAGGTATGTTATGTAAAAATAACTAAATAAAGTAGANATACAGAGATTTTTCAGTGTTGATCATTTGATTACAGGAAACAAAGAATTATTGAAAAAATGTACAGGAAAGTTAGTAAAATAGCCATAGATTTGATAGTATTAGCCTATTTAGATAGACATAAATTTATTATTGGAGTTGCAAACTTTTGAAAGAAGGTGGCTTAGAGGAGAAATGAATTAGATATTTAAAATCATTAATGATATGTTTGATCCTCATCTGATTAATTTGATTCAAGTTGTTAATGATAATATAATCAAAAAAGGACACACATGCTAGTTATTTGTTTATAGATGTAAATTATTGCTCCATCAAAAGTTTTTCACAAATAGTTAATGCGTTGGAATATGGAAATTTAGCATCAGCGATAAAAACTAAATGTGTGAAAAATGTGTTTTTTTTTTTTAATTATTTATCTATTTTAAAAATCAATCATCAGATTTTTTAGGCATTTTTTGTCATGATAAAAATGGTAAATTGTCTTTATTTTATGAAATCTCTTTATATTTTGAAACTAAAAATAAGCATTCTGAACTCCTGAAATAAAATGTTTGAGAAAATTAACTTCAGAGCAACCAAGATAAAAACAAAATTATCAACTGCCTGAATGCATTTAAATGTCTCCAACAGTGGCAAAGTCATATTACAAAAGGATTTGTAAATATGTGATATACTATATACTTTTAGCAAATTACTGACCACTGTTAATGTTTGCTTGAAGTTATTAAACATATCCAACCCTCGTTAACTTAAAAGGATTAGATCATTATTTATATTTTGTTTTATGGGAGAGAAATGTATAAGATTTCTAAGCCACCACCATAAAAAGGCTAGCATACAGCAAAAAAAAATCAAATTTTAATGAGAACTATATTGACATTTTGATAAATACTAAAAAATGCTAAATGTTTGCTTATAAATGCTATAAAATACTAAATCTCATGTAGTTAATGGTAAATTTAGTATTTAATAATGCTAAATTTCCCTATCAGAAATTATCAGGAGGGATAATTGAAGCCTATTCATCAATATGAAAGTGAAAGCTTTCAACTATAGATAAATGCATATAAGACTTGTGTTATTTGATATATTTTTATTTAATCAAACATTAAATTTTCGAAAACAAAAACAAAAATTAAAAAAATTAAAAAAAAGGACATGGACAATTTTTTGGACTCTAATGCCTGTAATTGTCAGACATATTTGTATTTGTATAAGAAAGTCATTAATTAAAGTTATTGTTTATTTTCTTTTTTTATGTATTTCTTGCTTTGATTTCTGTATAAGATGATGTAATAGATTATGTCATCAGTCTTTTCTAACACTGTATAAAACTTAGATTTTAAAATAGAATAAGAAAATTTGATGAATTAAAATATACGTTTTTTTTAGCAAAATAAAACTAAATTGCCAAAGTTAAACAGTTTTAGCAAAATGTTTAGTTCATTTTGTTAAATATAGAGTAATTAATGTTCAAAAATAATTTGAAATTAAACAGTTATTTTTGTCCCAGGGAAAAATAATTTACCTCTGATTTTATTCTCCAATAAAACGTTTATGTCCATTAATGTTATATTGTTATTTATTACAGTTTTTTTTTTAATAAATAAAGTATTCAGCAAACATTTTTTTTTAATATAGTTTTTTTTTCTAAAGTTGGAGAATAAATAAATTTATTTCTCTTGATTTTTTTCTTTTTTACATTTTATTGTATCTCAAATTTTTTTGGTCTTGTTTTTTTTTATCTCAATAATATTAACACTGGACAACAAAATAAAACTTTTTTTTTCTCATCACTTACATAAATATCTTTTTCTGAATGAAATTTTGGTGCTGATTCCAAATCTTATTTCAGTTTTCTTCTAGCACATTATAGTTTTTGAATTATAGTTATTTTCACATTTTTTTGATTTTACGAAAATTGACGAGTGTAAGCTATAATTTACTTCACCAAAGTTATAGAACATATGGTACTTGTAAAGAAAATATACACAGTACAAGATCTTAATCATTGAAAGTGTATCAGCCATCATGCATTTGTTCCAAAATCCTTGGTAGCAAGTTTCCATTATGTAAATATCTTGATGAAACCGTTGCACTTGCTAATCACTCACTGTGCCAAGGTTTTCTGGAAACCAATCTATATGGGAATGCTGGAAATGCATTTTCATCAATATGCAACACCCAATTTCTTTTTACGCATTGAGTAGGTTTTCAACTCCATTCTTATAGGAAGGAGACTTGTTAGTTCCCAGAAAGTTTGTGCATATTCATTTGAAAGCCAGCCATGCTTTCAATTCCAGTGAACTTTCGGTATTTTGGAATTCAATATCTAATAAAATTCCCTGATTTTGGATCCAGCAAAAATTCCCTCCTACAATTTTGCTGTACTAACTTTCGGAAATTTCTTACAAAGGTATTGGAACCCTTCCAAATTGACTTTATCATTGCTTTAACAAAATTCTTCAATAAATCAAGTTTAATGTGGAGAGGTGATAGGAAGATCTTCTTGGTTTCAGCAAAAGGGACAGAATGGACAATGCGAGTTTCTGGGACATATGTAGAACTTAGTTGTCAGTCATGTTTGTTCTGTAGTGGCATGACTGTCCCAGAGGCAATGGAAATAACGGCATTTTGTAAATATGGCTTGCATATCCAATAACATGCCTTTAACTTTCAGATCTCCAATGAGGTTCCATTAATGATTATTGTATTGGATTGCCATAAGTACGACACCCACATTGTCATAATGTCTCTTTTAGTTGGCCAGAATGAACAATGGGAATGGATGACCTTACAATTCCCTTTTGCAAAAGAACTGCTTTGAGGTTTCACTGTGATAAATCAATGAAAAGATGCCAGTCAGATACCACATTTGTTTAAGACAAGTTTGGGAATAGTTCGTTTTTCATATCATGGCGATAACATAGAGAACTAGCCTATCTACTGGAAAGTATTTTGTTAAATTAAAATTCCACTTTCAGTAGTAACTGACAATAACATTTTTCTGAAGTAATTTTCTTCCCTTTAGTCTTGAGATGTAAAGCTCTGCTTTCTCTTTAGACAGAGATAAGTATCTAACAAGTTCATTCAATTGTCCTTGGTCGAATAGCTTTGATTCAAAATTCTTTCCTTCTAATTTATAATCTGGATCTGCAGATGGAATGCCATGAATTGCACCTTCATTTTCATTTATGTCATCTTTGATAGCCCATCATCAAGGGGAATTGGAACGGGTAATGATTCATCATGTTCTATTGGTCTATATGCTGAATCCATGTTTGGATAAACAATCAGGTGTTTGCTCTTTGCAGGAAACCTTTCTGTCTCAATAAATTCATAAACAAAAGAAAAAAAGAAGAGTGATTGGGTGGTCTTTATCTATTTGGATTTCCAGTGAATTATTTACTTTTAAATTAAATGCATTTAATAGATAATAAACAGATCAGGCTTTATTGCTAATATAGGCCCCATTCGCATGGACACTTTATACGCGGTTGAACCGCGGTTGAACCGCGGATAGTACCATTCGTATGGACATTTTCATCCGCGGCTCATACGCGGCTCAGCCACCCTTCTTGAGGCTGGCTGAGCCACGGTTGAGCCTTAATCACTGTCCATGCGAACAC
>PXIH01S0101602.1:0-10572 GCA_003024985.2 Euperipatoides rowelli
GTCTTCAAACAATGGAATAGACATCAATGACGCACACAATTTCAAAATGGTAGTACAGTATACACAAATTTACCTAGGATGCAATTTAACAATTTTATTTTTAAATAAAATAAAATTTATTTGATGTAACTTTAATATCAAAAATAAATATATTCCATCATTAAAATTTCAAAATTTCCATATAATTAAATAATTTTAGAAATACTCGCACAATGTGATAGGTGATCCGATCGGGCCATTGTCACTAGTGTTGAAGCAATATGGTGTTTACAGGGGTACATATATAGTTGCCAAAATTCATATTTTTAGTTTCATATAAGGTAAAAAATAAATACAATATGTTATTTTTTTATAAATTTTATGAGAAATCCAAAACTTTTATCTAAATAACCATAAACAAATATTTTTTTTTTTATTAATTTTTTCTGTAATCTCGAAGATAATGATAAAATAGGCCATACACAATGTTGGCACATATAGACCAACTTTGTGTCTCTCATTTGAGCTAGAATTTTTTTTTAAGTTTTAGTTAATTTTAGTTTTAGTTGATTATATTTCAATTTTAAAAATGCATAAGTTTATTCCTAAATGTTTGAGAATATCAAAGTAATTAAATTAGAAAAATTCAATAGATAATATTTCTGTATTATTTACATAACATTATATTTTTGACAGATTTAAAATTAGATCTAAAATGTATCAAAAATATAAGAAGCCAAGGGTTAATGATAAAAGCCAGATGCTTATCATAATATTTATGCAGAAGGCTTTTACAATTTTTAAATGAAAATCTAAAAAAAAAAAAAAACAATTAAAAACAATGATAAAAATAAAAGTGTTGTACTTTAATATTTTAAACATTATCTTGAATCGATGAGATTTACTAAGAAAATGATTATAAAATGTATGAATGTGTTAATTATATAGACAATCGTATCCTATTATTTTAAGAATATTGTACAAAGACAATAATGATTTTTTTTTCTATTATGCAAATTAAATTTCCTTTTGAAAGCATTCGTGTAATTATTAAAATATAAAGAATGCATAAACAATTACTTTTAAAGATTTCAAAACTCTAGACAGCAATTAGAATGAACTGTTAAACTTCAAATAATTACTATTAAATTAAAATCAGTAGTAGATCAATAATCAATTCGTTTGTTTTAATTATTCAAAATCTTTGACAGATAAAATAAAGCATTTTGTGATGTTACTTTTTGAAATTTTCAATAAAATCTCTTTAAAATTTTGTTTTTAAAGTGTAAATTAATTATTTTTGAAGTACTGTATAATACTGTATCTGGAATTTCTACAAAATATATAAATCTATTATTTTGATATCTCTAGCAAATTAAGAAAAATGTAGTCTACTTTTATTTTGTTTTATTGTCTAATTTTTTTTCATTAGTTGGCTGACACTGTAATAATAATTTATTTATGCTAAAAAATTTGATTGAAATTAAAAAAAAATATATCACCCAAATAATAATACTAAAAATTTGTCATAGTTATGTTGTAAAATTTTAACCGTCACTATTAACTATGTTGTCTTGCTCTTAACTATATTAAAACTAGNAATGCATAAACAAAGTAGCCTACAATAAAATATAATAAAAATAATTTATTAGAAAAAGACTTACAATAGTAGAACCTTTGTTAAAAGATGTTGAAATCTAGATTTTAATTTTATCTTCTAATTTTAGGCTTTTGAGTTTTGAAAACAAAATTAAAAAAAAAAAAAATAGACAGAAGGAGTACAAAATGTGACAAGTTGGTCTTTCCATACAGTATGAAATTTTGACATTATGATATTAAGAAAACTTTAATGAATATTATATTTGTTTAGATTGCTAGATTTTATGTAATTTTATTTTAGTTAGGGAGTGTTGTAAGGATGAGAGCTGTTGTGTTTAGTGATATTTTAAGACAAACTAATCCTGCTTAGTTTTAAAAAAATTAAAGGACAGAAAATAATAATAAAAAAAAAAATTTGGTGAAATATTAATTTTGGTTATTGAAAGCAAATTTCACAGTTTAACAAAGCAATTTTCTATTTTCTACTAATTGTGATTGAATAAATTTTGATGACAATCAATAATTTTTAAGAAGGAAATTATTTACAGTTAATTTTGGTAATTTTTGTTTGTAATATTTCAAAGTTTTTTTTTTTTTTTTCTGTAAAAATTCGAAATCTCTATCAAGCTGTGAATTCAACTACAACATGGGCCAGTTGACCTATGGAGTATTGCAGTGCTAAAGCATAACCACATCATTTTATATTTGCTATATTCAAACATTTTAATAACTCAGCTAATTTAGATGCAATGGAACTGTAAATTAAGTGAAAATGAACTGTTAATATGTGATTATTTAAATCCACTTAAAACAATTTTAAAAGGAAAAAAAAAAACTGTGATTTTAAAATTTCAAAATTGTGAAATTGAAAATATCTGTACTTTGCTGTCTATTAAAACAGGAAATAAAAATGTAATAGAATTTGCAATTTTAAACTGTGATTCTAATTATTTTTTCAAATCTTTTAAAATTTTAATCAGATGTGATTGTTCAACTCTGTAGTAACTTCCAGCCAATACAATTTGTGAACATTGGATTCTACCTAACTATAGGGATAATATCTCTGACACCAATATTAGGCTACCCAAGGCATAGAAAATATGCCAAAAGTAAAAAAAAAAGTCCATGGCATATTCACCAAGACCGCAAGAGGCAGACTCCAAGCCCAACATAAATAAAAATAGTTCTGGTACCCAATAACCAAATCACTAAATGAAGAAATGGATCTGCATTTCACAAAATGTTTTGATCTATGTCCCACAAAAATTAAAACACAACCTTTGTCTGATAAATGTAAAAGTTACTGTGCCTTTTTATACAAAAGATGGAGAGGAGCATACACAACCTAAAAAAAGATATTTGACGTCTATGAAAGAGAGAGAGGACTTAGTAAAAAAAATAGGCCAATATAATATATACAAAATATCAAGGGATATGAAATTATAGATGAAAAGGAATTCAAATTTTGAAAACCAAACGCTATAGTAATATATGTGTAACTTTTTTTAACTAGTTTTCAATACTTTTTTCTATGCTTATTAACTATCCTAATAATTTATTTTAAATAATGAAGCCATAAATAACAGTAACCCATTTTTTTTTTTTTTTTTAAATATTGTTTTTTGAAAGGTGATGTATGATAGATCAGATATAACTTTAATAGCAAAATACAGGTTCTTGGAAGTAGGATGGAGAGATGAAAATGTTAGTCAAAATTCAAGTTTTTTTTTTCCATTTGTATCATACAACTGATCATTTTATAAACAATAATCCCATGTTTTGAGTATGAATAAAAGCTTTTCAATATCAGGTAATTTGCTAGTCTCCTAATCCCTAAATGAAATAAGATCAGCCAAGTAGGTTATCCTAAATTTATGAAAGAAATAAATAGACCAAATTATCCTTCCATTGAATATGAGAAACTGGACCCTGGGTAGAGATCATATTAAGATTAGAGATTGTTCTTTTTATAGGGGAAATGTTTTGCCGTTGTAAGGGACATTTTTATTTATGTTATGGTCCCCTGATAAGCTTAGACTCCCTACTGAACACAGTAATTGCATTAGTCCCCTGGAGAATAGTATAGTTTGAGTAGAAATTTACTAGTATGTGCTGCTTTTATTCCATTTATTAATTAATTGAATTGACAACTCAGAAGGCTGTGGTGTATAAGGTTGGTTCATTTATTTTATATTGTTTTTCAATATATTATGTGATTATAAAATTATAGATATAAAAATAAAATTATTATCAATGATTAATGTGATTACAATGAAATCAAAATTTTCATTTGTATGACATTTGATCATTTGGACAGAAAATGATCTAATATATTTTGTCACTTGTGAAAATGAAACACAAAACAATGTGGCTAATTATATTTCTCATTATGCATAAATTATTACCATGGTATCCAATAACCTTTTTAATACATCATAATTCCAATAAATGAAAATTACTTGAAAGCTATTTGTTTTGTAATTAATAAAAATGGATCAATAACCTCATTAATTCGACCAAGAGAATGAATATTTTGAATGCATTACATTCTTCATAAAATAATTAAGAAAGTAAATCATTCATAATACCTATTGATTAACTCTGTTGCCAATACAGACGTCAATTTAATAGATCTTTCCATTTATCTGTCATAATATTGTATAAGAAGAAAGATAAACCTTATACATTTTAATACATTATATGAAATGATGTTATGTAATACTGCAGTGAAGAAAAATAAATAAATGATTTATTTTTGATTGTTTTATCCATGAGGCAACAAAGATAAATTAAAGAAGTAATAAAAGAGAAGAAAAAATATTTAATTAAAAAGTAATTTGCAATAAAAATACTTAAAAATGATTATTTTGCACTTTTAGTTTTTATTTTTAATCGTCAATGTGTTTGTAGTTTTATTTTCCTTAAAATATAATAATACTGAATAACATTGGTTCAAAGGTTATTTTATTAAAACTAAATAATTAAAATTCAAGTCTATATTCCTATGCCCCAGCTGGATCTTATTAATAACGACAATAACAATAATATTTTATATTTTCTTAAAATTAAAAAATAAGAGGGAAATTTTTTTTTACACAATTCAAAACTGGACAAAGACATCCTAACTTTTNATAATTTATTTTATACAATCCATTCAATGAGTTGTATAAAATAAATTATTGAATCTCTATCAACATTGTCAACAATAGTAAAATGGGGCAGGGATGGGGAGTGGTGGGGGGGAGGAGATGACTAGAAATGTATTACATTATTAAAAAAACTATTTGAACAGAAATGTATTATATAATATAAAAAACTGATTTTGGTAAAATAATTTGAAATACACATGAATATTACATTCTAAAATTAGCTTTTGTGTGGAAAAGCATAAAACAATTCCCTACGCATAATGGGACATTGCATTGAGGACAATAATAAGCAGTCTCTTTTCGTACCTTGTTTGGATTCACTTTTTCTTAGCAAACTAAACATACTCTTGTTGGGTTCTTTTTTTGGGCGGTGGCTGGAATTTTTATAATAAAATGCCTTCCAATCAGCCAATCAGTTGTGCTTGGAGTTGGAGTGACAATAACATCAACACCAGACATGTCAGCTAAGTTTGTGCATAAAGTGCGAAGATAATTTGCAAGTGTTTGAATAATTTGATTTGGTGCTCTTGTCATCTTGAACAGAAAAAATGAGTTAACAAGAAATATCCTAAATAAGCGAAAAAAAATAATTTTTCCCACAAATTTTAATGTCTTGCGCTTGAACGGATAATAGGCACCGAGTTGATCATTATGGTCTACTCCAGTTTTATTTATATTGTAATCTAGTATGAAGTCAGGCTTTTCCTTTTCAATCACAACTTGTTTTGTCCTCACTTGTTCCCAAGTTCTTGTAGCCATATGCTTGGTGCTTAGAGCATATACATCACATTTCTCGTGCCACTTGATTGCAAGAAGTGCATTTCNTCTACGAAAGATCATATCTCCGGGTTGTAGTTGCTGTGCGAGTGCTTTTGGAAATTATTTTCTACTAGGCATACATGTGCCAACAGCCACAGTATTTTGTACAAATAAATGGTCAAAAACTTGTGGAGAGGTGTAAAAGTGGTTAACTTATACAATATGACTTTTTCCAAGTTGATTTTCTAAAAATTTATCTAAAAAAGAAACTATTGTATTTTCAATAATTCCCTTACCAGTATACATGTCAAAATTTTACAATATAACCTGTCTGTGCATCACATAATATATATAATTTCATATTTATCTAGTTTATTTTTATTATAAACCTTGAAACCCACTCATCCTCAAAATGCCATAATTCCTTCATCTATTGTAAGGTCACGATTAGGGTAAAAACTGGAAGAACATTTTTGTACAAGTGTGTCCCAGTATGACCTTATTTTGTGAAATGGGTCATGATTTGGCTCCCCTTTAGGAATGTAAGTCCTATTATCATTTAGGTGAAATGCATATAAAATCATTTTGAAACGATCATGGGTTATTACTTTGCTTGCAAATGGTATATGTATAACTGGATCTTTTCCAGTAATCAGAAATTTCTGTTTTTTTAACAATGCCCATGTGAATAATTATTGCAAAAAACCCTCTTAGTTCTGATAATGTTGTAGGCTTCCATTTGTTCCATAGACTATTTGTCTAAGCTGGTTTTCCTTTTTAGTTCTTGTATTAAATTATAGGCATATTTATTAGTTTCAACTTTTACATTTGTTAAAACATCTTCACTAAAAAATATTTTAAAACAGTCAAATTCAGATAATGTTTGGCCTAATGGGACTTTTACACCAACATTTCCTGTAAAATCAGGCAAAGTTTGTAGAGGAATGTCATCAGTAGTCCAGCCTAAATCTCTATCCATTGGTTCACACCAAATAGAATCAATAGGAGCTCTAACCACCCTTCCTCTTCCTCTGCTCCTTTCTCCTTATATCCTGGGCCCTGTCATAGGTATGACCCTGGCTCTCTGCCCTCTCCTGTGTACACCTCTTCCTGGTTCACCTGTTCCTCTCTGTATTCCTCTTCTTGTGTGAGGTATTCTTCCTTTTCCAGTAAGAATGCAGGAAAAAATAGGAGATTGAAAATTATTTGGTTGCATTGAATAATCACTATTAGGCTTTTATCCATAATTAAAATGCCTGAAGTTGATGGCCTATCCTGATCAATAACTTCAATATCTGATATTGATGGCAAATCAGTATCTTGAATAATTTCATAAATTTGTATTATATCACCTGATGTTGATTTGGTGTCATCAATATTTTCAATCAGCATATCATCTATATTTTCAATCGGTATGTTATCACATATTTATTTTTCAATATTATTTTCTAATAAATTTTCAGATTCTGTTGATCAATTTTCAAATAAAATTTCTGATACGGTTGGCTTATCAAAATATTCTTCATTGAATTCTTCATCAGAAAAATCTACTTCTGAACCAGAATGATCATGTAATATTTTTTTCATTTTTAGATAACTTTTTGTGTGACCCCATTTTGCAATGTTCAAAACTTTGTGCCGCCAAAACTTTGTACAGACGACGCTTAGTAAAATCTGATTTAAATAAAAACTAAAAGACTGATTGTGTCATCTAGTAGCTTATTTTGAAGCAAAATAAATGTTTTATAAGATGAAATAATTTTAGAACAAACCCAATTTGTGCATTTTGTAAACAATTTTTTAAATGTGAAATTGATCTCAGCTTGTGTTAAGTCTAGAATGGTAAAACTAATATCACGAGCCCAGCTTGTGTTAAGACTGGGAAGTGTCAATGATTCTATTGGCATGGCTTGTACATAATATTAAAGTTATATAATAGTATGGCACACTAGCAATTCTTGTACATTTGATTTTGATCTGATTTTAGTTGTGCATCCATCATTCTGTAGATGATTTTTTTTTAATTCATTATTTCTATCACTTGGTTCATCAATAGTGGCATAGTGGTGTTGCATTTAATAGGTGAAATTGGAGGATTTTATTAACATTTTGGTATATTGGTAAATATTATTACAAATGATGTTGTAGATTTAACTTAATTTCTAAGAATTTATTGTAATATATAAATATTACCTAGGTACCACAAGGATGACCGGTGTTCTCACATTTTGAAGCATAATAAATTGATTTTTTTTAATCCATATGTATATTTCACAATTTTTCTATTAATAAAAGTTAATTGTTTAAAATTTTTTATGGTGGGCCCAGGATAATCATTATTTTTTATATGGTGGCAGCCAATGGGTTAGGCTAGTTTGTAATGTGGTTACAAAGTGATGTTCTTAGCCTAAATTATTATCCTAATATTGGGCAGATACTGCACAAATGCTTCAGTATTTTAATCATTTCTTATCAAGGTTCTAACAGAATTGTTAATTTTTAAGGCTTCATGCAATGACTGCTAGATGATCTGTTTTAGAGATTATAATATATTGGTCTTTTAAAAAAAATGTTTAGCTTGCAAATTTGATAAAATGTCAGCATAGTTCTAGTCATCCTTGAAAAAATGAAAACCAGAATTAGGTAATTTCAAAGATCGGAATAGCTTATTTAAAAAAAAAGACAAGATCAAGTTTTAAGTTCATTACCAAAAAGATTTGCTCAAGTTCAAGTTCTTTTTATTTTTAATATCTTGGCTACCTAAGTTCAAGTTCATTTTAAATTAACCTTGTTCTTTACCAAGTTGCTTTCAATGTATTGCTTTATACAATTTTACTTAGAAATGGTATCAAGTGTTTATTCTTAAGTTAAGAATTTGTATTAATAGAATATTATAGTATTGATATTTTGACGTTTGAGAATCCTACTTGAGAACTTGGCATGTAGTCAGTGGCATAGCTACATATTCAGCGCCCTGGAGCAAGTAAAATNAAATTAAAACTTGAGATCTTAGTCTGTTAGGATATAGGTTTCAACTACAACATACTTAAATTTTAAAACATTGATTAACTGGATTAGGTATACAGAATATTGATAATTTCTATCACAGATGGAATTGCTGATTGCTTGTATCTTTGTGTGTGAATGTGTGTTTTAAAAAGTTTATTGACATTTTGTATATCATGATTAGAAACAACTCCCCTTTTATTTGGCAGATACATGTTAAATTTGTTTAGAAAGGGCTAAAACATCTTCTTTCATCAAGGGTTTTTAAGTATAGATTGATTAGTTCATTTTGATAATTTGAGTACGAATTGCCAATTATTATTTTTATGGCTCTCTTCTGTACATTTTCGAGTTCCCTATATTGATCCTTCGTGATTGCATTTGACCAAATTTTGGATAGTACTCAATACATGGTCTTAAGTAGGTCAAATAAACCATTTTGAGAGTATTTAGTAGGGCAGAGTGTAAAAATGTTTTTTTTTTTTTAAATCGGTAATCGGCTAGTGTGGAAAAGCTTTGTACTGGTATGTAAAACATGTTTGCAAAATATCAGCAAGATAAAAAAATATCTTATGGTTCCACTTTGCATTTAAAGTTTAGTCATTTATTTTTGAAAGTAGGGTGATTGTTTACATTGAGGAACATTATAAGTAACGATCTGTGAAAGCCAACTTAAACTTTAAACACTCTAAATAATCCTAAAACCACATTATTATTATTATTATGGGTTTTATTGTTTAAAAACAAAAGATACATAGTAATGATTATTCAATACATTGAATTATTAAATTGAGATAAATTATTTAAAGTCTTAGCCCAATGAAGGATGTAGGCTTTAATTACAATTATATATTGATTTCTATAGCTATTTACATTAAAAAGAAAAAAAAAAAAACCTTACTATCATTTTATATTACAATAAAAAGAAAATTAGAAAACAGATACTAATTAATTCAACAAACTGTAAAAAAATGGAATAAGAGACTGTATATATCTTTGTTCTGATCAATGTTCTGTGACACTTTCTGGACTGTCTAGTATTAATATTATTATTATTCAAATAAACCTCTAGTATTGTGCCGAATATTTTAGTTATATGTTATTTAAAGGCATACTATCGCCAATTTTTTTAATGCATATTGAAAGAGTAACCATATAATTCATGAATTTCTATTTTTTTTTTAAATTTAATGTTCTGTTGATTTTATATTAATATTTTAAAAATTTGGTTATGTGAACACACTCCCCCAATATAATGCTATTTTCACTCTATGCAAATCTAATGGGTGAGAATTAAGTAGCCATATAGTTTTGCAAATTTAATCAATTTTTTAAAATTCTAATTTTTATATTTTTGTTAATGTAATTTAATGGNAGAACAGTCCCTTTCTCAGACTTCAGAACCTGTTAAAAATGACGGTGAACAAACAACAATATTCTAATTTAATTTAGCTTTTTATTTATATTTGACTTTATATATATGAAAAAAGGCAAAGAACTAAATTGTATATACATAAATAATGTTTATATATACAGTATATTTGTTTATAAATTAATGGTTTCATTTATATCGTAAAGTTATTAATTAAATTATTGATTTATTGATATAAATCAAAGAAAGTGAAATTTTGTTACTAGTGAGCTAGTGAGTGATTAACTTTTACAACTTTACTCATTCAAGTCTATACAAAAAAAAAAAAGAATGCGTACCGTAATAAATGGAATTACTTTTAAATGATTATACTGAAAAACAGCAAATAGACAATTACAATTCAGAGTAATTATGAAGTGGAAAATGGGAGGTTCTCTCATCTCTTCTCAGTCTTCTGCAAATATAGAAATACTCGCACAAAAAAAAAAGACTTGGAAAATATAACAACTATAAATTATTTTTGTACTTAAAATAACTTCATATACAGTATATTCAAAATGTTGCGATTCTAATTTTAAAAGTCATTTGCGATTAGATTATTTTATTCAAAGACAAATATATAAAGCCGAATATATACTTCCATCATCTTTGAGTTTATTAGTTTTAATTAAATAAAAGGGAGCTCCTACTGTATCAGTTATTCAATGA
>PXIH01S0102178.1:1537-12079 GCA_003024985.2 Euperipatoides rowelli
AATATTATAAAACATTTAGGAATAAACTTATACATTTTTAAAATCAGAATTTAATGCAGATTTTAAAAATCAAAACCAAAAAATTCTATCTCCAATGACAGGGAAACAGTAATGGAAAATGTAAGATAAACTGGCTTTTTTTTTTTTATAGCCGACATTTAGAAAAAAAATCATAAAAAAAAATCTGTATGTTGGAATTTAATTTACTTTATATATTAAAATTCCTGATAAAAATTAGAACAAAAAAGTGCTATTTAAGTTTTTTTTCAATCTGTTAGTTGGAAATCATTTTTCTGTTTATATACGGTATTATAATTCCTGATAAAAAATATAAGTTTTTGTCATATTATTTTGCATAAATGTGTGACTCGGATCCAAGTCATTCCGCATTTCATAATAATTAATATTAAGTATTTATATAAAGTTATCATAATATCAAAATACATTTTATAAGAAAAAACCAGTTCGTTATAGGATGAGTATTGCAAAATCGTTCCGCAGCTGACGTGTTAAACTTCACTTACTGGTACATTTAAAATACAAATTGTCATAAACTCTGTAAAGCTTGACCGTTATTTTCTTTTTATCATGTTTAAAGTATTGGGGGAAAAGGCTGTTTTTTTTTTTCCCAAATGAAAAATGTTTAGTTTGGCTGATGTTAATCAATAACATAGAAATCATAAAGCCTTGGTTTAAATTTTTTATGAGTTAAGTAATAGTCTCGAGCCATAATTTTAGAATACAAAACCGTCATCATTTTAACATAGTCGTAGTCATTAATTAGGCCAGCTTAATTACTGAATTGTTTGCTCACGAGGGGCGGTATTGAAATGAGGGGGGGGGGGATAGATGGCATATATCATTATCAATAGATATGATAAGTTTGATTTAATGTTTGAATAAAATATTAATAAAGAATGGAATTACGTTTTCGCTTTAGAATGAATTTTTTTTCTATTGCATAATGTAATTGGTTTGATTTTAAGACATATGACGAATTAAGATTGCTCATATATGAAAGTAAATATAGACTAAGAGAGTTTAGGTTATTATTAATTTAGGTTTATTTTAGAAAAGGGGTATTATAATTTAGGTTTTAAAAACTTTTAACAAATGTTAGTTGTAAATAGTTTACTATTGTCAATTATGTGAAAGTTCTTGAAACAGCTTTAAATGACGAATAATTAAGAATTACAGAAGGATCCTAAAAGAGGAATTTTGATATTGATTTTTTTATTATGAACTTTGATCAATTAATAACATGTTTTTTTTTACTGATTTGAGATGTGAGTAGGGATGTATTTTTTTTTGATTGATCAGATATGCTATAAATTTTTAAAATTTTATTTTAAAGGCCAAATGTATATCACAAGCTGCATTAATTCTTTCTGAAGATAATATTGTACAGTATTTTGATTTTATTTTGAGGGTCACATTAAATCTGTTAGAGGACTCATTTGGCAATTGATTATACTGTAGGCTGTTCATCACTGTTCTAGAACTCAGATTTAACCTTTAAATGGGGATGTGGGGTACTCACAGCACAACACGGTCCTTAAATTGTAGATAATTCTGAAATGTGGCTGGTAACACTTCCATGTTACTGTCTATCTTTCAAATATAGTTTCTACCTTATGTAATAATTGTACTCAAAGCCATTCCACTTGCTATACTGGCTTTCTCTGTGAAATTAGCAGAAGGGTGATGTGAACACACCAGGTGCATATTATGTTATTTTTTTTTTTGGTTTGCAATTTCTGATTATTATCATAATTTGATGCAAAAGTCAGAGTCAAATATTATCACATTTACAATATGACTAAAGGTACTATTGATATGTTTGACAAGATTTTCTTAACTTTTTTCCATTGCAAGAAGGACCAAGCATTGGCAACTGGCTACATTATTCAAAATTTTGAACATTACTGGTATCAAGGCTTAGGTTATCTTATTGGCAAACAATTCTGATACAAAAGAAAATCATAGGAAATTTTTGAGGGGATTAGGACTAGAACCTTTGAACCCTCAAGTGAGGAAAAAGGATTCAATGACAAATATTCCCAGATTGCTGAAGGAGAAAACAATGAATTATGCCAAGTTTCAGAGACAAAAAGACAACCTTCCCTAACACCTCAAATTCCTCGTGCAGCTCTTTTGGACAATGCATTGTTTGTCCGAGAGGGCACAGCATTTTTTTTTTGATGCAAATCTGAAAATTCATGTACATGTCTCACATGAAACAGATTTGTGAATCTTGTTTGCAAAATGACAAAGGAATTAGCTCAACCGAAGACGTGATTGTAATAGTAGGCTACTATTTACTTAATGATTGTGTGCCTTGAATTTGTTTTTTATGCCTTAGGCTATATTGATGATCTTTTGACATTTTTTTTTTTACTATTTTGTTCTTATATGAATGTTATTTTATGTTATAAACTTTATTTTAAATGTTCTAGTTATGTTGAGTGATTTATAATTTAAAAAATGTAATTTCTTTTTAAATAAGAAAAAAGACTTTATTTCACAAAATTGATTTATTCTATCATTTGTTTTCTTGTTGGTAAAGATCTAGTGAATCTATAGATGATGTACAGTTGATCTATTTTTGAATACATCATGTGCAACTATTTCTTTTTTGGGGAGTGTTGTGATCCACAACCTATGTACTTACATGATTTTTACCCACCTTACCAAAGATTAAACATTTATACATATTAAAAAAAATTTTTTTTACATTTTTTTTTTCACCCACTTGCACTAATTAAATGTCTCTATCATTTATTCTTATGTTACTAAATTAAATATTTATAAAAAGAAGATAAACCCACTATTCATTTGACCAAATTTCTATTAAAAAATATCCCTACTCAAAGGTGTATGTTAAAATAGTAGTTAAAAAAATGTTTTTAAAGAGATTTTATATGGATTTTAATTTAATTTTTTTATTTTTAAAACTATAGATTTCAATTTTCCATTACGGAAAAGAGAGGATCATTTGCAAGATTTTATGAAATGGTTAAATGCAGAAGGAATTAAAATAGATGACATTAATATTGAGAGATTTGAAGAAGGAGATTATGGCCTTAAAGCTCTCAAAGATTTTCAGGTCTTTATAATTTTTTTTTTTTTTTGCAACTCATTATTAATTGCTTTATTATTGTAGATGTCACAATTACTTGCATAAAATTTGCATATCAATAAATATACTGTATATTTTTTTCATATTTTTGTATAAAAGAATTTTAAAAATATTTATGGTAATTGCTGTACATTAAATTTCCTTCTCCGTCACTTCAGTTTTAATATATGTTATTTTGAAATGTACACTTTGATTGTAAAATTAAATATTATACTGTTTATTGCTATAAGCTTAAAATTAATGTTTGTGGACAATGCTTTTCATATTTAAATTTATTCTTGTTAACAACGAATAAATATTAGATTCTCCAGTGATCCCTAATTCCATTACAAATTAGTCTTCCATAACAAAATATATGATATACAGTATCTGACTGACTTTGATTTAAATATCGTCTTTAAAAGATCTTGAGCTCTTTTATAAATATATTCACATTAGGCAGGCTCTGACCTGTAGTGAATGTATAGGAATGAGCTACTGTATATGGCAGTTACTGTTTCAAACTTGATTGACAGAATTGGTGGCATTTATTTTTCGTACTTATAAAAAACATTCATATTAGTTGGATCACCTCATCCATAATAAGAAAAAACAACATTTTCTATATTTCTCTTCAATATGCATGCTTCTCTACTCTAAAAAACAATTACTTTAATATTGAACATGCCATAAATGTTGATTGTTCAATTCGTTCTCTTAAGAATTTTTTTTTTTGACACTCAAGTAAACTGCAGCCATATTAGCTGATCCTACTAGTATCTTTTGTAACAACTGTGAATGATTGACTAAAATGGATAGCATCATTTTTTTTTATTATTTAGTCCTAACCTTCACCCTAACCCTGAACCTAACTCCTACTACATACAATATTAAATCCACTATGACCCAATCATGTGATAAGAAGTGCAATAAATCTTTTTAGATAGTTTTTGATAATGTTGATACAACTTCAATAAAGTTTCAGGAAATATACACAATTGTTGAAAAAGCCACTACCATGGTCAACAAATAGGTTTTAATCTCAAGTAAATAATAAAAGATTTCAAACAATGTATAATAAGGATAATAATATTGATCTTAATTATAGAATAGAGTTGCTTTTATAATATTGATCACAACAAGGAATAAATTACAGAAATATAATAGAACTCAGTAATACTGTTATCAATGCTTCTCTGAATGTATTTAATATATTCATTATTATATATGTTTAAAAACCAAACAGCTAATTGTAAGCACTAGGAAGATTAATATTGTAAATGGGCTTTAGCTTATACAGTACAGTTGACAATAGGGAGGAAATATTAAAGGTAATTTTTAAATAGAAAATGGCATATTAAAACTAAAGGCAAATTTGACAATACTTAATATACAAAAGACTGCATGAAATGGCTAAAACTGGAAGTGCAAGGGATTGTTTAGGGTTTGTAATTAAATAATTTTGATTGAATAATAATAATTTTCAGATTTCAATAGCTATAAGTAATTTTATGTTAAAAGATTAAAGAAGAAATTTTGACTTAACCTTTTGAAAAGGGAAAAGTAACCACATTATTTAATATATAAAAATGATTTCTACAATTAAACTAATTAAATGTATAGAAAAAATTTAATAGAAAAAAATGTGTTCAATTCTAACGTTTCAAACGGTTACCATTCTTCTTCAGAGTCTGAACACAAACTCTGAAGAAGAATGGTAACCATTTGAAACGTTAGAATTGAACACATTTTTTTCTATTAAATTTTTTCTATACATTTAATTAGTTTAATTGTAGAAATCATTTTTATATTTTAAGTCTCAGTAGACTGCATATTTTTGTATTTTTANTCTATTTTTGTAATTTTAATCCCACATTATTTAATGTAAGAATAAACATTTTTTAATATAAATTTGTTTAATATATCTTTATTGAGATAATTAAGTATACAGTATATTTTATTATGTGGCTAATTATACTTGACTAATATAAATCTTTATTGGAGTAATGTTTTTATACAATAAAATTGACTGGAAATCTGTCAATCTTCATTTTGAAATTTGATACTTCTAATGTATTCAAATAAAGCATTAGAAATACAACATTTAATTTTATATTTTAATACTACCAACACCATTCACCATCACCAGAGAGCTCTCAAGAATGCAGATATATTTATAATTTCATTTTAAGTTATCATGTTTCACTCTAGCATAATTTTTTATTCATGATGGTTTCTACTCCCATTGTTGATAAATGTTAGCAATAAAAATAAGCCCCCACCAGTAAAAAAAAAAAAAAGAGGAAATTGTAATTTTAAAAAAGAAGTTGGGGTATATTATATCAAATTGAGGTTGGCAAATATGCTGATATAAAAAAAGGTACACCCCCCCCCCTACAATTTTCTAAATTCTTATAAAATCATCTGTAGTAGAAGTACCTTAATGGAAAAAATGGAAGCATTATAAGCCATCCAGATCAGCAACCCACATCAGCACAGTATACCTTTCAGTAAAATGATTATCCAAGAAAAGACAAAGTTTTTATATGATGATTTATTTGGCTTAAAGGGAAATAATAACATGATAGTCTGGATATTAGTTTTTGAACTAGTAGTTTCAGAAATATATATTTTATATATATATATTTAATGAATACATCCCAAATAATATTAAATGTTTTAAGTAACTGGGCATGTTTTTTATTGTTTATTTTATAAAGAAATACGTTTTATTAAAAAATATAAATTGCATGAATGTATTTTATTAAATGAATTATTATAGGCTGCTGAATTGGTATTAACTGTTCCTCGAAAAATCATGATGACAACAGAAACAGCCAAATTATCTAAGTTAGGTAAGCCTACAATAGTATTTTTTTTTAAAAGTTTAAGTTACGGTAATGTAAACTGCATTATGTGTGTTGTCAATAGACAAAACATGGCTGATTAGTTTCAAATCCATTTTGACTGTTGATAATCCAAAAGACTTTTTAAAATTGAACGATTTGGCAGTTGTAAGAACAACCAGCAGTTTATTTTGATTTGAAAAATAACTTTATATATCTAGCTTGTTATAGTTTTATGCATGATAGAATTTTTTTCAGTGATGTGAACTATTTTTTTTATCAAAGATATGCTAACATTTATTCTAAAGAAATCCTACAGAATTAATATACCATAAATCAATCAAAAAAAAAAATCCTTGGCTTTGGCCCTCATCTGCACATTCTATATACAGTACATAATTTGACAGTCATCAATTAAACGTTAATTTAATTTTACTTTGAATCATATCATGGAAAACCTGGTTTTGTCCATTAGAGTATTGGATTTTAATTATAATTTTAAGTTTACAATTGTTTATTACCATTATGTTATATTTCCTGCATTTAATTAAAGACTTAGTATACTCATGGCTGAATCCAGATATTTATATTTAATAAAAAGTAATACTTTTTTTTTTCAGAATTTTCTTAAATATCATAATCTTGATTTTCATGAATTTCCAATATTGTTAGCACGAATGAAAAATTAAATTTGTCATCAAATATTATTTTTAAGTCTTTGTGATAATTTATTCTTTTGGTTTACATTAGGTCATTTTAAATAGTAAACATCACAGTGTTTTTTTGTAAAATAAGACTAATGTGTATAGCTTCTGGTTTTTTTCTTTTCTATATTAATGGAGAGTTACCTTTTTGTCACATCAGAAATTCAATCAGATCGAAGCCATTTTTTTGTAGAGTTGTTTAGTTTGAAATGTTTTTGATGTGTTTGAATAATTTAATGTCAAATGTAAGTGTTACATGTATATAGTGTATGTACTGTATATTACATGGATAAGTAAATATTTAAAAGTATCACAGAAAATGCTCTGGTAGGCCTCTGCCAGTAGTTCTTGTTTCCGATTTTAAATCATTTTAAGCATGTAATCTTGAGTCTATCATGAAGTTATTCCTAAATCTATCTGATTAAATATATACACTAGGTAGTTTTTGTCTTTCTAAGTTTTTCTTTTAGTAAATTTTGTTAATTGTTTATAAGAGCATATGCCATTTTTGTTTATGGCATCTAATCTTAATTTGGGATGTATAGTAGCAGTTTTATAAGCTTTGGAAGTTTGGTATTATGATGTTAGAATATATCAGTGCATCTTTTTATGAAATAACATGAGATTAGATCTTCATCAGCTGGAAATGTATCTTTTGTCCTTTTATTAAAAAAAAAATTATTTTGTGTAAGCAGTTTTTGATAGTTTATTTAGGGACAACCTTGCTGGAAATACAGTATATAGTCTGCTGTTGTCCAACATATTTGTATTTGCTAAACTATCTGTTTACATGTTCAACTATCATTATTTTATTTATTAATTTATCACAAAGTGTAATTCTAGATGTAATGTATTTCCATCTTTTTTCTTATTATTTCTTCATAGGATATTTACAGTATATACTGTATCTTATTAAATCAAAAAGATTTGCTACAAACATGATAGAATTAGGATATATCAATTTATTTTATTATACATTTTTTTTTCAAAGTAGATTTATCCTTTGGAAATAAAGACAATAAATTAGTCATCTTCATATAAAAAAATTACCGTAATTATCAACTAATGAAATTACTTATAGCCTATTGAACTTAAATAAATATACTGTATATCTTAGAAATTGTGATAGGGAAATCAATCTCACTGTAAAGTTACAGGCAAAAGTATATCCTGATTATAAAATAAGAATGGCTACAATTCACTGAATGTTTTATTGGGTTGTACTGGTGATTGTAATGAAGGTGATTGTAATGATTATAAAGTTGATTGTGGTGGCATAAATGTTGGTTATGATGATAGTTATGGAGTTTGTGTTGATAAGAGTACAATTATGGTAAGATTCTGATTGGTAATAGTTGTGACAATGGTGGTTGTGTTAATGTTGGTTATGATGATGGTGATTATGATGATAGTGGTTGTGATGATGGTGATTATAATGATGTGGTTGTGGTGATTATGGTTGTAAGTGATGGTAATTATGATAGTGATTTGGTAATAATGGTTGCGGTGGTTGTAGTGATAAATATTGTGATGAACATGGTGATTAGAGCACTGGTGTTTATAGTGTTGCTGGTTATTGTGGTGGTGTTCATTTTGATAATTGTTGTTGTGATGATAAACTTAACTTAAAGAATAAGGGAATAGTAAGTCTTCAAGACTTTTAAACCCAAAAAGGATTCACATATAATATTTACTCAATAAGTATGTTTCGAGGCTATTCTTAAATCTATTCAAAGTGGAAGAGTACACAACATAGTCAGGAAATCCATTCCATTCATTGAGAACTCGTATTGATACAAATGAAGCTCTAATTTTCAATCTGACATTTTTTTTCCTCAATTTAAAATAGTGACCCCTGGTGACATCTCCGCTAGATATACTAAATAATTCACTATTAAAATTTTACACAATATTTTTAAATGTAAATATCAAATCTCCTCTAATTCATCTGATTGATGGAAGAAGTATTCCATAATTCCTTAAATATAATTTTCGTGATTCATAATTTAAAAAACTATATCCCTTTAAGAATTTAGAGATCTTTCTTAAAAATCTATCTACTTTTTCAATCTCACCAGAATTAACTATTGAATAAGAAGATGAACAATAGTCAATGATTGATATCAACTTCAATGTATATATATCAATTTCTAGAAATATACTTTTCAACATATAGTACTTTTTATACAATTTTGATAACAAAAATCAACATGTGATGAAAAAGACAGTCGATTATCCAATACAATGCTCAAATCTCTCTATATAATTACATTTTCAATCTTGTTGTCTCCAATGAAAAAGCATGTTTCTATATCAATTTTACCCATTGACATACATTTGCTTTTAGAGTAATTAATTTCTAAATAATTTTCTTTCATCCAATTTGAAAAGAGATCAATCTGTCTTGAAACTCAATTATTTCTATACGAGTATCAACAACAGAGAAAAGTTTTACATTGTCTGCATAACTCACAATGTGGCTGAAAGAAAGACTATGTACTGTACATCTACAATGTACAGATTAAACAAAATCGTGGATAGGACGGCACCTTGAGGAACACCACAAAAACGCCAGCCAACATCCGAAAAAACACCATTAACTTTAAAATAAAAAGGTCTTTCCACCAAAATTTCAAAAATCCATCTACAAATAAAAGCAGGAAAATCCATAGAAATCATTTTATATATTAATCTATCAATTTTTACCATATCAAAGGCACATACTAAATCAAAAAATATTATAGCATCTTGTGACCTTGGTCTCTAAGACTGGTCAAAATGTGTCATTTATCAATTTTAATTGATAAATAACAGAATAAATCTATAGGATTTATTCCTATATTATAGTCTACTTTATTTGACCAGCTACTTTTATAAGTCAAATTGCTTGTTTCTTTTTTTTATGGTTTTCATCTATATACACTAACTCCACGCTAAATTTTTTTAAAGTTTACTTTTTTTTATTTTTTTATAGTTTAATATGTTTTTAATAAATCCCTGTAGTTTTTCTCCCATTAAAAATCGTTTAATATTAAGAATTTTAAAGAATCCCAGAGAGGGCAAAATTACCTAAACCGTCAATAGCATTTTCCAATGTTAATTAATTCAGGGATGGCCACCGTAGCACTGAATGCAATATATGTAAAAAGATCGGCGGTTTTAAAAAGCTCCTGATTAATATAATTAAAAGTACATATTTGGCTTTATAGAGAAAGGATGTGAGATTTGAGCAAAAAAAAAAATCAAGTTTCTAACTGAGCTAGAACCAATTCTATGAGTGATTTTCTATATATGTTCCTACCGGGGTTGAACTCTGAAGTGCAGCCAGAGAGGTAGCAAATGGCTAGCCTGCTTATGAATCCGTCTCGATACCATGATGTTTGTAATAGTTGAATGTTGATTGGGTGTCTAATGAATATTTTTATATGTCGTATGAACTTTTATCTATTGATTTACGTACTCAACGTCACTTACTCGCCCGAGGGCAGAAAAATGAACCTTTCAAAATTCCATTCTATACACCAAATAAGTCATATTTTTACACTTACCTTGGGGTAATGATTGTTTAGTCAAAAATATACCTCTTAATGAACATTTCCATGCATTTAAATTGTTAAAAATATTAGTACAGTATATTTTTTGTAATCGTATATTTAATAAGCTACGTTAGTATGATGTTTTTGAAGGGGTCAGAGGGTGGGGGTCGGCCTTTGACATATCTCCTTGGAGTTATAGTAAATCAACAGTTCAAAGGTTATATGACATGGAAATATTCTTTAGACATCCAATGAACGTTGGATTATTAAAAACATCATTGGATCGAGACAAATTAGTAAGCAAGCTAGCCATTCGCTACCTCTCTGGCCGCACTTCA
>PXIH01S0103322.1:5101-17449 GCA_003024985.2 Euperipatoides rowelli
GACATTCTGAGATCACTCCAAGGAGCAAAATATTTATCTTCTCTGGACTTAGTAAGTGGTTTCTGGCAAGTAAAAATGTTTCCTCCCCATATCCAAAAAACTGCCTTTGTCTGCAATGAAGGCCAATTAGAATGCCTTTGTATGCCCTTTGGCCTAAAAACTGTCCCGGCTACGTTCAACTGCCTCATGTCCAAAGTGTTAGCACCAGCGCTACACAAATATGCCCTGGTTTATCTGGATGACGTAGCCGTGTTCTCTCAAACTTTTAAGGAACATTTACTCCATCTCAACTCTTTCTTTAAACTTCATGATGCTGGCCTATATATATCAAACTCAATAAAAGCCAGTTCACCCGTAAAGAGTTTAAATTTTTAGGCAGCATAATAAGTGAGGGTAAAATCTTAGTAGATGAGGACAAAATTAAATCTATAAATGAATTTAGGACTCCTACTAATTTAAAAGAGCTTCATTCTTTCTTAGGTATGGCGGGACGGCTCCGCCACCATGTCAAAAAATTTTCCAATATAGCTCGCCCTCTCTCCAAACTAACATCGGGGACTAACCCTAAAAAATATTTTCTTGGTCTGGCGAGTGTCAAATAGCCTTTGACACCATTAATAAGGCACTTGCAGACCCTAATACAGCCGTGGCCCTCCCCAACTTCTCTAAACCCTTCGGCCTCCATACGGATGCCTCAGACACAAACCTAGGCGCTGTATTGTGGCAACTTGATGACGATGTCTGCCAACACGTCATTGAGTACACTAGACGGCTCCTTAAAAAATCTGAACTCAATTATTGTATTTCTGAGAAGGAAGCCCTGGCCATTATCTTTGCAGTAACCAAGTTTAACACCTATCTGCAAAGTAATAAGTTCACCATCTACACTGACCATGCCACCCTTAAATGGCTTATGAGGACCAAAGAGTTGAAGAGTAGGCTATGTAGATCGTCTTTAATTATGCAAGAATATTGCTACGATATTGTATACATTAAGGGTAAAGACAATCTCATTGCAGATGCTCTCTCTNCCAAGATTTTGCTTTTTTTAACAATAAAATTTAGATTTGATAAACAGGTTTTATTGTTTGAGCTATTACTTGCTTAATTTATATTCATTGCATTTTTACTATTTATTAATTTTATTTGTTAAGTTTAATATTAATTGAGAATGTGTTTTTATTAATGGTGGCATAAATGACCCACTCTTTTCACATGAGCGGAGAGTGAGTGCTCATAATTGTATGCTTTTTTTTTAAATGTAAAGAATTTTTTTTAAAATATTAAATGCATGATCATAGTAACCTCAGAATCAGAACATAATGTCACTATTAAAAAATCATTTATTACCCATACAGCAATGTTAATGATAATTAATATTTTCTGAAAAAAAGAAAACATAATAAAGAAATAATCAATTCCATATTTTTATTAAGTGGAGAAGAATGAAGCACTTTTCATAAAGTGATTTGGCAATAAAAACAAACAAATTCTCAAAATAAAATTTAAAACATTCTAAAGATGATGCACTTGCACCCCAACCTCCACTAGGGTTCTACCCTGGACCCACTGGGGGAAAATCCTGTTTTAACATAACCCATCGCTTGTTTATTTTTTACCTGGTGACCGTTACTAACCCAGTCCGACACTGGTAAGACATGATTAATATTTTTTCAGTAATATGAAAGATTAAAATTTTTTTACCAAAAAGAAGTAGAACTTAGATCTATTGATAAATGATGCTTTGAAGCAACTGAACTTTGATTATCCTAACTCGAATCTAACAAAAATGGACATGACCACTTGTGTGCCAAGCCCCTCAAATATAAATCAATTTTTGATTGTGGTACAGATTGTGGTGATTAGTGATATTTAGAAGACAATATCATCACATCAAGATTTAGCATAACTGTAGCCAGTCTGTAGGCTATGCATTGGGTCAAATTGAATGTAAAGATATTAAAAGTATTACAGGACTAACAAAAACATTTGAGTTTTGATGAAAAATAGTTCATACTAAATATTTTAAAATATAATTTTTAATTCAATTGATCAATCAGAAATCAAAAGCAAACTTTAAAGTATATCTATCTAATTCTTAATGCTCTAACAAGTCACTAATCACTACTGCAAAAATTACCATTTAGACTAATTAGCTGCATTCGAGCTAATGATCTTTGACTTCTGATATTCTTTTAGTCTTATAAAATAAAAAAATTGGAATTATATTAAACATATTAAAATAAAAATTGTATTATATTTGTAATTTCTATTCTAGCTTACTAATTAAAGATTTAGAAATATCTATGTAAACTGAAAGGAAAACTTATCACTATGATCAGAAATGATAGATATTGTTTTTGCAATAGCAGTGTTAAAATTATTAAATTATGAAATCCAATTTTTATTTGTAAAATTTAGAAAGTTAAATTTTCTTTAATAATTGACTTGAAAAAATCAAATTTAAATCTGAGAAAAAAACATACAGCTCGAACCTACCAAGGAAGAATTGATAGGTTTGGATTTTATTTATTTCTTCAAATTTAAATTTGATTTTTTTAAAAGAAATTTAAATTCTAGAAAAATGTTGGCCTTGTTCAAATCTGTTGGTTCAGTTTATTTTGCATTTTAATTCCTTTAAAAATAATTGACCTACTCATTTCTTTTTTTTTTTCTTGTTTCATTCCTTTCTTATGTTTGTGTCACCTTGTGTTCATTTTTTAATTTAGTTTTTCTTTTAACATCCTTTTATCTGCACTAAAAACATATTTTTTTAATACATGGATTGCATTAGAATTGGCGTACAAATAAAATTGGGATTAAAATGTTGATTCTTTGTATGTTATTATTTTAGTTATTCAGGAAAATATTACCACCATTTTTACTTTGCACACCAAATCTGATGAAATCCATACATGTTCCCCAAAAAATTTTCAGTTATTAATTTTGTCATTCCATGTCAAATCAACGAGAAAAATTGCAGTTTTGAAATTGATGTCAAGCAATTCAAATGAAATTCACAGGAAATGTTGCAATAAAATATTTTTTTTTTCAGATTTTCAGCTACTTAGTTTTTTGTTTAGGGATTGTTAAATAACTAAAAAAATGTAAAAAACGAAATTACTATAGTTACAAAAATGCCTTTTTTCTCAGCTTATAGAAGCTGGAGAGTTAACTAGTTAATTGATGAAATAAAAAAAGGATGATGCATGTTTAAGAGTCCTGGACACACTCTATGGGACTGCAATAGCCAATAGTTGGTATCACAGATTTAGCTGTTAATTTTATGTTCTACAACCAAAATTTAAAAAAAATTATTTCATGTTTTTTCTTCAAAATTGTCACATGGTTTGGCTTAAAATTATAAAAGGTCAAAGTTATTTTAATTCTAGCATGTTAAGTCAAGAGTGTCGAGTGTGCCATAAAATAATTCCATTATGTACTTTCATATAAGTAGCCTACAAAATAAGTGTTATTTTATTTTAACAAGATCTGCATACCTACAGCATCTAACATGCTTCCTTGTGTGAATAAGTTTGTGGCCCACTAGTGGCTTATGCCAAAGGATATCATAAATATAGCCAAAATATGCTTTTTTCATATGTTTGACTTTGAAATTTGTAGAATGTCAAAACTATGGAACAATTATACAATTGTCATCTAGACTCAGTAAGTAGGCTACTGCATTTTAAGACCACAAACAGCATGGCACTCAGTTGATATTACCAGATATTAGATGTGTAATTTTGAAATCTTTAAAATTATTCAAATTTTCAGGGTCATTTGACAACTATTCCAGGAATAAATTGCTGGAGACAAAATTAAAATACAACAGCAACATTATATTTTTTTAAAAAAAATTAATATCAGTGGCACTACAGTTGGGTGGTTTACAGCAAACAGATCTGTGTGGTGACTTTGGACAACTTGCCTATTAAGAAATCCAGCTACCAATTAAACAGTATATTTAAAAACAAATTAGCTAATGAAAACAGTTTTAAAAGTTATTCATATTATATATTTTAGACTTGGGTGAGAGAGAGAGTTTTGAGTAGAATTTAGTTTTTCTGCTGAAAATCTAAAAACGACACAAATTTTAATTATTTTTTAGCATTAGGCCTACCTACTGTATATTAAATTGTTTCAATAAAAGTTATTTTGTTTTAATATCTGCATTTTTATGAGTGGATATAATAATCCAGAAATTTTTCTAGGTGTTACTTTANACTCAATCTTCCCTGGGACACTCTCCTACCCACAGAAACTGAGGTGATATCCTAAACCGACAGCGTGAAAAAAAGAACAAAAAATCATGAAGTCATTAAAGACCAAGTAAAAACTAACATTGCAAAAAATAAAAAACAAAAGATTCAATATAAGAAAGTAACAGAAATACATTTTAATGTGGGAGATCTTGTTAAGCTTAGATCTTTCCCACAAGGAGGCTTGAACAAACATTTATAAAATATAAAATAAGCTGGGTCCTCTCGTATATAAGCTGAAAGATCTAAACAATAAATATCTTGGAAAGTACAATCAGAGGGACAAAAATCAAGACATTGAAGATCCCATTAAAATTGATCTTCCTGTCAAACCTCCTCCTCCTTCAGATAAAACCCATAATTACAATCTGAGGGAGAGGAAGATAATAAAAATCTAATTTTTTTTCTTATATGTCTTGTCCCCTGATTGTACAAAACTACTTTCCAAATGAAAATAATTAAAAATCTAAGCTTAAAAATTAAAATAAACACTCTTGCTCAATTTTTTAAATCTAAATTTTGAGTTTAATATAATGTAAAAGTAGGCTACCGAAGGTCTACAATCTTTTTTTTTTGTAAAAAAAAAAAAAAAAATCTTTTTTTATTTTATTTAATTAGTCTCTTTTTATTAAACACATGGTACATTCCTTTTTTTTTTCTTGTCAATTTCAAACTTGAAGATGATCTGTCTGATCTTTGCCTGTGTCATTGTATGGCGGTCTGACAATTCTGCTCAGGCTCTGAGCTCCAACATGATCAGTCCCTTGCCCTCATGCCATGCCAGAGACATTGCTCTTTCAGTCATCTCTTGTTATTCTTTGGAATGCCTATAAAAACAAGAGACATGAAAAAATATTTAATAGTGTCTAAGCAAAATTTTTTTTTTAAATTTTAAAAGAATGCTTAATTTTTTTATCTAAAATTAAAAAATCTAATGAGTTATTCAGATAAATCTACCTCAAACAATTTCTTATCTGTTGATCTTTGTTGTTTAAATATTCTTATCCCCAAATCAATAAATCATCTTTATATCTTAAATCAACTTGGCACATCTATCTGTTTTTATATGGCTTATTCAATTTGTTCTGCCCAAACCCCCTTCTTCAGCCCTGTACACATTCCCAATCCCCATTATTTTAATCTTAATTCATTCTTTGACGAAATCAGTAGAATCTCAAATTGTCTACAGTCCATAGCTTAAGCTCATTCCCCAATCCTCTAGCATCTCTGTTGAATTGTTGCATTTTACAAAACAACTTTATTTTACATTTTAGCCAGCCAAAAGCCTCACTTTCTGCTTCATCCTAGATTTCAGTTTGTTACCATACAGCAATAAAACTTGTCAAAATCATTTTATCATGATTAAATTATTTGTGAGCTTAACATTTATCTTTATAAATTCATCACCACATTGCTCAGATGTTAAAAATAGTTTATCTTGCAATCCAATTTCTAAAAGAAAACTTTAATGCTTTGCTCCCACCTGTAAGTTTTATTTTTATTTTTTCAAATATTGAAGTAACATCCATCCATTTGCTTATTATGGTATTTTATAATATCTTTGAACTTTAAGGTTGTTTATAGTATTTTTGCACTTCTTTTATAACAAGATAATAATGTTTTAATTTCCTGATTATTTTTTTTTTTTACAGCCATAGTCCAAATGGCTTATGCAAACTTGCATTTTTTTTACTAATAACTGTACAAAGTTATTATTTTAAGCTCCAATATTAATTTTTCATGCATATTTTTTTTTTCACTCCATAAGTGTTAAAAAATCTGAAATTAGTATTCCATTAAATACTGTAGATGGATAATTTTATTTTTGTTACTGTTTTAAAACAGAAATTTTACTGTGATTCAAGAATCACTTATAACTACAGTTAATTTTATTTTGCACAAAAATAATTCTTATAATCAAGACATACTGTCTACAATTTTTTTTAATTAATTGTTCAATCTTACTCTCCCTCAAACTAATTTTACAATTAACTTTAGAGAGTATAAATCTAGTTTGGCCTTAGCATACATTGCTACTTTACTTATTGTCAACAAACATAATTTTTTTTTCACATCTTATTTTGTTTGCCAAAACAAGAAAATTTTTCTTTTCAATCATTTTGTGTATAGCCTTGCCTTTTGTTTGCACGTTCCAATTTTTTTATTTCTTGAGGCTTGGCAAAGGTAGAAATAGCTACATTTCTCGTAAGTGCTGTTGTCTTCATTGAATTTCTCGAGGGTTTAATTAGGATACAGCCTTAGTCTTAGTCTATTTGTTCCAATGCCTTGTGTCATGCAATACTGTATTTTGGAGTTAGCTTTCAGAAGTTGGAGTATAGCCTGTGCACACTTTGAACTGATTTTGATTAATTTACATTTTTTTTTCCATCAACAATTATACTTGATGAAGGGCCTACAGTCACTAAATTAATTAGTAAGTCTAATTTAATTTTTTTTTTAATTTAATTATTTACCGGTATACAAAATACAGTATACCTATGCCAGTAGTTACCTAAAACTACACAAATTTTTTTGCTTCATAGTTTAGCAAAACTTATTACCAGTTAATTTCATTTAATTAATTTTTTGTTACCATACCGGTATGCAATTTACTGTATGCTTTGTAGTTGTACTAAAACTACATTCCTAGTCATCTCCTTGTTTTATCCAAGTTACACTTAGCTCATCACAAATGTTATGTATAGGTTTTTGTCTATCCTNTGCATTTTTATGAGTGGATATAATAATCCAGAAATTTTTCTAGGTGTTACTTTATATATTTTTTATAATTTTAGTCAATTTTCAAAATTTTATGATGTAACTTTGGTTACATGTGGGCTAACATTGGACAGATATTTATGTGATATTATTAATTCTGATTTGAGAACTTTCAATTAGGATAAAACTGGATATCCAATGCTGAAAGTTGGTTTTTTTCAAAGTTTTGTGAACTCAGGCTTAAGCACTGTATTCTTGCAGATGCAAGCGGAACACACAATGTTTGTGTATGCACACATACACACAAAAACGCAAACCTTATGATAATGCACTGTAGAATAAAAGAGTTATTTGAAAGCAATGGACCAATTAAGTCTTACAAAGATGTTATGATGTACAGTATGTAGTGTGTGAAAATCCAATTGAAGCTTGCTACTTTGGAGATTGCCAAAATTATCCTGGATTTGAAGAAGTCAAAGAAAGGATTGAAGAAGCTTTTAAACTCAATTGTATTGAAAACATCACCTACAAACAGTGGATACAAGTTGAAAAAAGAACAACTTTAGAGACATTAGTTAACCTACTGAAGAATTCAACAGCATGTTTTTTTGAAAAACTTCCGAAGCTTCAACTCTTATTTATCGCTAGCCAACAATCCAGTTACTTCACCCATCTGAAGCAGTCTTTAAAAAAGAAAGTGAATATATTGTAATCTGTGCTTCACTGAGAACTATTCTTTCACTCTCCAGAATGCAGTCCAAGGTTTTCTTTGGAACAATTCACAGGCATACGTCTTTGGCATAATTTCTGACTGCCTCATACATGATACAATAGCAATGCACCTTTTTCAGATATATCTTATTGGTTTGATGTAGTCACATTTTACAACAGAACCAAATGTGATACATTACTTTAGTGATTGTGCTGCCACTCAGTATAAAAATAGGCTCAACTTTCTCAACCTTTGTTACATGAGTCATATTTTAAGGTCAAAGAGCAGAGTGGCACATTTTTGCCCCATCACATGGCAAAAATGCATGTGATGGTATCGGTAAGAATATAAAAAGACCTGCAGCTAGAGCAAGTCAGCAAATGACCTACATTGACCAAATCATGGCTTCATGACAGTTGTATGTCTGGGCCATTGGACACATTGAGTCAATATATTTCCAGTCGGCCTATAGTACGACTAAACAGTATAAAGAAGAGGCTTTGAAACTCAGAGCAACTGCAGCAACTATATCCGGTACCCAGAAACTCCACTCTTTTATTCCATTAATAAGTTGGTGCAAGTGATAGCATTTTCATTTTCTAACAACTCTAGACTAGAAAGCAACTTTTGAAGGTGAGCTAGAATTCACATAAATGGTTGGAGCCCTGATCTGCAGACATAAGGGTGTGTTATAGACTCAGATGAGAAAAATCAAACAGTCAAGATCAAGTTTTTACATCCACATGGACTATCAGTATCACTGTCCTTCTACTATCCAGACTTTGAGGATTTTCTTAATGAACTGAGTGATATTATTTCAAAAGTGAATCCCAAGATAAATCCAACAGGAAGAGTTTACAACTTTTCTAAACAAGAAGTATACAATGCAAACCAAAAGTTGTTTATAGTTATTAAAAATTCACACTTTATGAATTTTTAATAACTATATAAGGAAGCATTTTAAATCACAGTTACATGGCAAGTTGTTCACTATTTAATTTCACCATGATCCCATTTCAATCCCATTATAAATTTTTTACCAAATGTAGCCTACATCACTTTAGTAAGTAAAAAATATATTTTTTCCAGATTTTTCAAAAATACAAATTTTTTTTTAGAGACCATTAAATGTTGATGTTACAAAATCCTACATAGTGACATATCATATGAAAGCCCATTAAGAGCTTTAAAAGGACACCAAGCAGAACTCTCCAGCTATTATAGAAGCTGAGAAAAATGCATTTTTGTAACCAGTAATTTAGTTTTTTACACTTTTTCTATTTTTTTACCAATCCCTAAACAAAAAACAAAGTGGCTGAAAAATTTGAAAAAAATATTTTATTGTATCATTTCATGGGTAGAACCAATTATGTGAATTTCACTAAAATTGGTGATAGTCAAGTTGTGAGGTTTGTTGATTTGACATGGAATGACCCAATTGTTCATTTATGCTAGCATTAATTTGTAACTGCAATATTGAATGTATCAGTTCAAGATTTAATTTTTATTCACCCACTCATTCCTTATACAACACCCATATTCCCATCCACTCTGTAAATACAAATCCACTGAGCCTGAAATTTTAATAGATTTATACTGTATGTCTAACAGCAATACAGCATTAATATAATTTTAGACCTCCAAGTTTACCAAAACTGGATTTATAAGGACTCTATAAATTTGAAAGAAAATATTCAATAGCATGGATAAATAAAAAGGGTATAAAAACATATGGCCTATTATTCCTTCACAAGTTAAAAACTTTTCTAGAATCTCTACTAAAATCTGGCTACAACCTACAAATTTAATAAACTTTTTATTTGAGTCAGACCAGTTATTAAATGCATTTTCCTTCAATCCTAAATATAACTCAAAGTTTAGACAGCATTTCCACATCCCAACTTATTATATCTATACCATATTTTGTGATTTAAATAAGACAATGACATATTTGACACTTACCCGCCCCCTTTCCAAGGATTGTACTGCACAACAGCACATGGCTTTCCTTTTGCTGATGGAAATTTCCGTTGCTCCACTTGAACATAGAAACAATCCATATCGATTAATACAATTATTCGATCCATTGAAAGAATTTAATTCAACAAATTGATTAGTTCTATAAGTTATTTTCTTCATTGGAATTGTATTAAACATATTAAAATGAAAAGTGTGTTCTATTTGTCATTACACAATGCTCAGAATTGATTCCTGGAAGAAAAAAAATTATATTCTAGACTAATTAAAGATTTAGAAAATATTTAAGAAATCTGAAAGAAAAACGTATCACTATAACGGCCATTCCAAAGTAACGGAGGTTACACGGGGACATGGTAGAATCTCTTTAAATAATATTTACANACAAATGTTATGTATAGGTTTTTGTCTATCCTTTTAGGATACACTTTTTTTCTGTAGAGCAGAAACATTTATATAGTTTTATTATTCAGTCAGGCCATTTATTTTATTAGCCACTCTGTGTCCTAGAGTCTGCTTTAGAGCCTATAGTGCTCACTTATTTTATTTTTGTCTTACTGTGTAATTCTAGGGTTCTTCCTGTACAACTGAACTTTTCACTCGCTGGTAGAGGCATAATAACAGGCAGTAATTGACCTTGGCATTAGTTCGCTATTTTCCTCATCTGTTTTAAGCATTTTGCTTCAGATGTTTGGTGCCATGCTTTGTGCTGGTTTACCTTGTTGGGTTCTATGCTTTATGCTGGATTAACGTATTTTGGTCTTGTCTTCGAGAATGTACATCTCTGTACTTATGCATTTCAAATATATTTTTATTTTTTAGATTAGATATCTAAATCCCTTTATTTAAACCCTTCATACATTAGCTAAGTCTCTAACCCAAAACATCTGTACTAGTTACAGTAGGATACCTTATATTTTCTCGTTTCTCTATCGCAATACGGTTGATCCCTTTCAATTTGTTTAAACATTTTTGAGTCCATTTTTATCAAACCATAAGTTTTCCAAATTTATATTGGTTCTCAGAATGGCTTTCCTTACGTCCAGTTTGGAGGCCCGTGCTCCGCTATGATAAAGGTAAACTCTTACCAACAGACTACCCTCTATTGCTGGGTTAGCTAGCTAGAGATCGCTGTGGGTGTGAACGTATGATCTAGTTTCTCTTCGTTACACGATAGTGGGTGCCAGTAACGGACGCTCTCTCCAGAGGTTCAAAATCCGCTTCATGTTGGATCACGCCAAACTTGGCCTTAAGCATAGTTAGTTCTCGAGACCAGCCATAAATTTGTTTCATCATCCAAAGTCTTTGGAAAATCTTATGTTCCCATTAATCTTGCCCTCATACTTGTTAAAACTTATGAGTAGGGTCCCAACTTAAAATTTTTAGAATTTCTCAGAAATATATTTTATCGGAGATACCATCTAGTTTAACATTTTTGTTCAGTTATTGAACGTGTGTCTAGGACACCTTATCCCTTTTTCTTTCAAAATAAGTTTGAAAGTTAATTTAGTCTTTAGAAGACAAAAAAGCCCAAGTTAGGTTAAAGCCCCAACTAATTTTTTTTAAATTTTTTTCCACAACCCTGGAAATGATTCAAACATAAGTGTAGTGTCGGATTTACTCCACACGTTTACCGCTTTTAATCTTTTGATATGATCCCGGACAAAACAAAAACGCATTGTTTTGTTACCCTATTTCATTTTTATTTCCCAATGGTAAGATATTTATATATATAGATACTTTATATATATTGTTTGAAACTTACCTAGTACCGGATTCCTTGTTTCAACTCTTATATGCATTTTCTCTTTCCTTTGAGACACTAGCATTACTCCATTTCCTTTCATTTCTAATCTTCTTTATAAGTCATAGTTTCTCGCCATTGATAGTCCTGCCTATGAAACATTATCTGAGTGATCCTATTCGCTTATAAGTGAAGATGTTGGCATCCGGATGTCTAACAACACAGATTCCATAGAGGCTTGGAGATGCAGATAATTTTTCATAGACGGTGATGGGACTCTTTAGCAAATGAGAAAATTAACTATGATGAGTGGAGACAGATTATGAAATTTTATGCTAGTTCTTCTTCATTCTACTAGAGAACAAAATTCTGCNTAAATAAAAAAAATTCTGGGTCATAAAAATATATATGACCTAGCATTCATTACATTAAAAAATTAATAATTTTACAAAACTTTACAATTTGTCCCTTGGTTTCACTTTTTTTGGAATGGCCGATAACCAGAAATGATAGATGTTGTTTTAATTATGAAATTCTATTTCATTTTAAAAGTTTAGAAGCTGTCTTGAAAAAAAAAATCAAATTTGAAAAAAAAAAAACACAGCTCGTATCTACCATGTACGAATTTCATCCGATGGATTCGGTTTGTATTTTTTCTTCAAATTATATTTGACTTGTTTTCAAATTAATTTAAATTCTAGAAAAAATGTTAGTAGATAAAATACAGGCATTCTGGAACACTTCGGTCATGCGCAGTAGGTCACTTTTCTAGAACACTTTCAGTCATGCTCAGTAGTATAGGTGGTTCTGGAACACTTCCGAGCATGATCAATAGGTCACAGGCATTCTAAAACATTAGTACATTACCCATAATGCAAACTGTTCTAGAATTCTAAACACAATAACCATAATGCAAACTGTTCTAGAATTCTAAA
>PXIH01S0104633.1:4322-17782 GCA_003024985.2 Euperipatoides rowelli
AAAAAATTATATCTCAAATGAGAGAGAAATAGTAATGAAAAATGTAAGATAAACTGGCTTTTTTTTATAGCTGACTTTTAGAAACAAAGTGGCGTAACATTAAAAAAAAAATCTGTTCGTCACAATTTTTTATTTATTTATATGATCAAATATTGACAATAAATAGAACAAAAAAAAACAATTAAGTTTTTTTTCTATAGATTTTGCAAAATAGAACAATGTATTATTTGGCCATACTGGATATACAAGCGAAAGTATGCCCGACTATTATAAATATGATAATAGAATAAAATCTGTTTGTCAGAATTTTTTTTTCTTTATCAGGAAATTTTGACAATAAATAGAATAAAAAAATAATAATTAAGTTTTTTTTTCTATCTGTTAAATATTTTGCAATATATAACAATGTATTATCTGAACATAACTTTATGCAGCTATTTTAAATAATAATAAAAAAAAAACTGTGTGTTAGAATTTTCTTTTCTTTATATAATTAAATTCCTGACATTCAATAGAACATAAATGTGTGTAATCATTTCATTATTACACATATTTAGAAACTTTTATACAGAGGATTCTATATTTGGTATTTTATATGACACACAACGTTCATGTTAAAATTTTGAGTGCGGTCGCTTGAAGGTTAATACATAGGAATAAATGAGTCGTAAAAATTACAGCATGCACCTACTCAGTAATCATGATAAATATTTGTGTGTGTTCGCTTGAAGGATAATTAAGGTTTAAGATATTTGAATAAATAACCATAAGAACCCAATTAAATGATTAAATATTGCTATTAACCTTCAAACGGGCGCGGTCAAAATTTTAACATGAGCGGTCATAAATTTTACGACTCATAGAATCCTCTGTATAAAAGTTCCAAATATGTGTAATAATGAAATGATTACACNTTTTATGATTTTTTTCTAAATGTCCACATACAACCAAAATCATTTCATCTCATATTTGCCCTGTATTTCCCGTATATCCAAACAATACATTATGTTAAATATTTCATAATCTATAACAGCTAAAAAAAAACTTAAATAGTTTTTTTTGTTCTATTTTTTATTAGCAATTTCATAATATTAAAAAAAAAATCCAACAAAGATATTTTATTTAATTCTTAATTTGATAAATGTTGGTATTCATTTCTGCTTGATTTTACTGTATGTACAAAAAATACATCGTTAAATATATCATAATCTATAACATCTAGAAAAAAACTTAAATAGTATGTTTTGTTCTATTTTTTATCAGCAATTTCATGATATTTAAAAAAAAATCCAACAAATATTTTTTTTTTATGAAATTATTTGTAAATTCGCAATAAAAAAAAGAAAAGTAAAAAGCAGTTCTTCTTACATTTCTAATTGCCGTTTCTCTGTCGTTAGATCTAGAATTTTTTGGTTTTGATTTTTGAAATAAGCATTAAATTTTGATTTAAAAAATGTATAAGTTCATTCATAAATGTTTTATCTTATTTAAATTAAATCTACCTGAATGAAATACTTATGCGAGTCGTCGCAGTGTATCTGAAAAATAAAATCAATAGAAATCAATATATTCCTTGCTATCACAATACCGGCTAATTGACAGATGAAAAAACTCATTAATTTAAGAGCATTAAAGGCTGTATAATATTCTAACTAAGTGCATTAGCTAGAAATTAATTTGTAAAAATGAATATGTATTTAATAAATAAAATTTGAAAGTTGGTGTCAACATTACACTGCTATGTACTACTCCAGCTTCCCGGCTGTGATGATAATTACCCCAAACAAAAGCCTATCCCCATCCACATTAAGTGTCTTCATCAGATTTTGATGTTTAGTCTTCCTAGCAGATTTATCATATAACACTTAGAGGAATTTTATGCCCTTACTTTTAGCAAATTATAATTACTTATGCAATTTAAATTTTGATTGGTTGGTTGACTGTTTTAATTTCTGATTTAGTTTTTCTCCGGTTTGATTTAAAGTTTAATTTATTGGCTCAGATATTTAAAATGCTCATCTTGTTATCTATTTTGGCCTTTCATCTTTAAATTTTTTATGAAATTATGTAATAAGTGGTCATCATGGTTTTATACCTGTCCAAATAAACAGAGATTCAAATGAACCAAGAAACAATACAAAATTTGAACACATGCACATTAAAAACTGTATATCCCTTACCAAGTGACTTAACACTATAAAAGATAGGGATACATGTAATGTGTGTTCAGCTTTCATAATTTGCTAACACCGTAATATACTTAAGAATAAACTAGAAGCCTGAATCAGTTTAAAAACTGATGAAACAAAGAGAATACTTACCATTGAAGCGTACAACAAATAAAATAACATATAAAACTTCTAGAAGGCAAAGTTAATGTTTGCTTTTGACTAATCTGAACATAACCACCTTTATGAGAACACCACCATTCGGCCCACAGTTTAATGTTCGCTAATTTTCTAAGGTTAACAGGAAAATATAATTATTGTAAACAAAGAATTGAGCAGTAGTTGTCGTTGGTTTTACGAATGAAAAATACAGTAATGATTTTTATGAATGAAAATTAAATAAATGATTAGTCTTCAACACAAAGTTAATTTTAAGCTCGCTTGTTTAAACAACATTTATTTTAAAAAATTAACTATATTATTGAAAATTTATTATTGATTTTCTTTCTTTTCAAGTAATTTAAATGTACAACAAATGTTTTTTTTTAAGTTTAAAATGAATTATTATTTAAGATAAAGCTATAATCTGGATTTTTTCACAATCAATAATGTTAGTATGTCTATACAAAAATAGTTATGAGATTATATTTAAATTTAAGCAAATGTCTCGGTTCCATGGTCGAGCAGATTTACTTCCGCTTGATGAACCGAAGGCATATGCCGAGGTGTACAGGTTCGCGACTCGGCTTGGTCAGTTAAGGAACGGTTTTTTCCCTAGCTCTGACAGCTCGCCTTGGGTTTTTCTAAATACGCTGCCCTTGTAACATCAAGGAACCTGTATTTATTGNGACATTAATAGCCCATCAAAAATGACGGACATTAATTTCTTCCTTCTTAGCTTGCTATAACGACATTAAAAGCCCATCAAAAATGACGGATACATTGACATCTATGAACATAAAATAGTGCAAAAACAGAGTAGCGATACAGACATCATGACCAAAGCGACCAAACTGGCCTTTTATTACATTTAGATTAGTCACATGTTCTTTTCCTTAAAGTCATTTGTTATGTTTCACCTTTATCAAGCGAAAAATTTCATTTTATTATAATCAATTTCAATACCTTGCCACCCTTTCTAAGAATCACTTTACATATTACCAATTATTATTATTTTTTTTGGTAATTAATGCTTATTAAAAACTCAATTAATTTAAATATCTCATTTGTGTTCCTTTTCTTTATTGTTTTTTTTTTTTAACTATTTTTTTTTTCTTCTTTTTTTTAATTAGCATTCCGTGATTAAAATGATTTATAATGTAACTAATAATTATATTTAATTAAATGTGAAAGTTTCAATAATTTTGTTAAGAATTTAACAATTTCGGATGCAATTTAAAGGAGAACAGAAAATGTTTGTGTCTTCAGATATATAAGCTTAGAACTCATTAAAATGAATAATGTTGAGTTTAGTGTCAAAAATCAAAATTATGATAATTCATGATGCGTTAGTTTTCTAATGAATTTATCAATAAACACACTTCTTCATTTTTACACATTAAGTGCAATTTTCTAAAATAATAAAAAAAAAACGAAAATCAACTTTTTTTAATTAAAAACAAATTCTAAGGAGGGGGCGAAAAAGTTTAAAATTTGACATTCCAGAAATAAATATATATTTTATACTTTAATATAAAATAAAAGTCAAGATGAAAATTTATTGCTACGTGATATATTGGTTTAATTAACAATATAAGATTCTCATTTTATCACAGTTTATTATTTTTTTTTGTATAAATTGTACAATGTGAATATTTATTTTTCAGTCTAGATTTCTTTGTCTTCTTTCTTTCTTGTTTTGAGTTCTATACCTTTTTTTTTTGTTCTCAAGTTCAGTGATTATGTAATTTATTATTTTATAACTATTTCTCTGTATATTTAGGATACCCACTAAAGTTATAACATTAATTTTGTCATCTTAATCTGGTGCCAAAATGGGAATTTTGTACTCAAAGTAATTAATGGTGAAAAATATGTGGACGTCATCCTTTTGCAAAAAGGATAAGCATTGTGTCATTGTGGCCTTTAGCTCCATTTCCTGTATTCCTAAATTAGAGGCAGTACCTGTATTTTGCATATTAAACTGGCAGTATCTTTCTCTGTTTATGATCACCATATGTGGTTGTGAACAATATTAAAGTACTTTGTAAATTCATTTTAAGCATACCTTACTATCAAATGGAATGAAACAGTATTGGTAGTTTTGAATTAACGATCAAGAGATTCAATTAACCTAAGTTTTTAAACTATGTTTTCAAATGTGATACACATTAAATGGATACCTACCGTAATAATATATATGTTGCAATCATTACTTTAAAGTAATTTTTTCAGTTCAAACATATTAATAAGTAATACAAATTAGTTATTAAAGCCTTCAAGAATTCACTATACAATTATGCATTAAGCCTTGAGTGAAATTGCAAACAACCATTAAATGCATGTAACTTCTTATTAAGTTAAATTAAATCCAAATAAAATTTCTGACTTTAACATATTTGCTGTTTTCAAAGTCTAAAAGGGGAACAAAAGTAGAATTACAATTTTAGCGGAAAATTGTTAGGTTCGAATAACGTTATGATTCAAACCTAACAGCTTTCTGCTTAAATTGTAATTCTACGTTTATTCACCTTTTACACCCTGAAAATGACAAATATGTAAAAGCAAGAAATTTTAATTGGAATTATAATAATAAACTAGTAATTCAGTGTTGGTCGAAATTCGACCAATAAGAAAATTAGCCGCCACTCCTTTGTAAAAAGCCGCCACAATGCTAAACAATGAATGTTTTAATTTTATACAGAAATTTTAGCTCATTGCACTCCCTCTCCATATAAACTTTAACTCTGCCAAATCTCACACTCCCCTGTGTGCCCAATATGCTTAAAAAGGGATCTAAAGTTTTCACGTATTAATATATGTAGATACTTATTTTCAAATTACATGGATTTAATGGTTGCTTAACGTTTCACTTTAATAAAGATTTCATGAATTCTTTGAAATATTTTTTTTTTAAATTTGAATATTTATTTTTTTCAGGACATATTAAACAGATAAAAAAAATCACAATATTAATAATCTTTGTGAAATATTGGCATTCGTTAAAATTACTGGATAATTAAAGCATATTTATTGTTAATTTATTATTTATTAATTAAAAAGAAAAAGAAAAAATATTGACTTTTGCACCTATTTACAAACTATGGCTATTCTACAAACAAATGTTTACACCAACTCAATATTAACTAGAATTATATTAAAATAATTTTCTTTNAAAAAAAAAAAAAAAAATTAAGCAAACAAACTGTGAATTCTTTAGAATATTGTAATTAATCAGATGTTTAATATCCTGACTGAATAAAAGAAAGTAAAGAAAAAAAATTAAACTGACTAACAAAAAACGTTGTGCTTCTTCTCGAATCTTTTAGAAATAAAAAATATATTAAAAAAAAAAACTTACATTAAGAATAAATGAAATTACTTGCCAAATGGTTATGGACAAACAAGCAGTTACCTAAGTTTAGTAAGGACAGGAATCAGATATAGTGGCAAATTAAAGAGGAAGCAAACCAAAATTTTAGTAAGAAAAAAGCTTTTGAAGGAATTTCAAACAGCTACAGTTCTTGACTTTTTCAAAGATGGGAAATAAAGATGGAGTGTGATGTATATGTGCAAAATGTCTTTCTAATATGATTTTTTATTGGAATCTGAAATATTTATATTGCTATAGTATTAGTAATCAGAGAAAATAGTTAAGGATTTAAAGATGGATTAAGCAACATGGTTGGTCTTATTATCGCAGTCTCTGTGGGTTGCACTCACCACCACCTTAGGCTGGTGACTCTAAGTGCTACATGTTCTTGCATGGTTTGTATTTTCTGATGGATGATAGCTTCCATTTCTTGCCCGTTGATGATATTTATTACTAAGATAAACTTAAATTTTCTAAGGTTGACAATTTATGTGAGTTTGAATTTGAATCTCTGCTAAGTGAAAAATAAGAAATGTTATTATCTCTCAAGCCCCAGAAATCAGAGTGGTATTTTTGCCTGACTAAAATATAGGATAATTTGTAAATAATTTATTGATAGTTTTTAATGTGTATATAATCCATATAGGTATCAATTTGTTATAAGCATTTGTATTCTACACCTCATTGTTTTTAAGTATNGGTATTAAAATCACCTGATGAGTAGACTTACAATAGGAAGTATGAAAGGTCTAGCAGGCAATTTGATATGTGGTGATTGTTTTTCATGTAATAAAAAGTTGGAAAAAAATATACAAGGTGCTGTTTTTTGATGCATCAAACTTTAAATTGTAAACAACAGGCACAAGCTGATATAATGCTTCATAATAATAATATTAAACCTACAGTATATAATATTTGTTTATTATCTTGCTAAATATTGAAACCTATCTTTACTTATTAGGCTATGTATTATAAATTCATTCAGTTTCTATATTTTATTATAAATACATAAATCTTAGCTAACCAAACAAAATTTCATTTTTTTACTTTAAAAATCCATTATTTTTTCGATCAATAAAACAATGTAATTTACATTTTTATTAAATTTTAGTCTTAATCCCGTGTAATATTTTTAGACATTAATGTCAAAAACAATTATGGCCCAGAATTAATATTTTCAAAATATTCATTTACTGTTGATTGCTTGAATAAATTTCTCGACAAAAACATTTTGCATTTTTATAGATTATTAATTTACTGATGTACTTTTTTTTTCTTCACGTTCTCTCTCCTTTCTAATTACTTCACAATCAATTAATTTTCAATCCATAAAAACCATTTCAGCCAATCGTAAAGTAATCAGAATTAAGCTGATGTTGGTAAAGTGTGGCAAATCTTACATTAACTGATCATATACAAGGAATGGTTGAGCAGTTTCTTAGCATAAGTGCTTTCTTGATTTTTCTTTGAAATTAATTATTTTAAGAAAAATAAATTGATAAAAAAGAATAAACTTTTAAAGCATGGAGGGATGCTATTTCTACCTTAGGGGTTTTGTTTATCAGAATTTTATGAAATGAAGTTAATAATAAGCTTATCATAGTGGGTGATCCATCTTACTTACTCGTGTCAATGTTGATTTGTACTGGGATTTGAAAAATAAAGGAACCAAGAAGGAAGCAGAGTGATGCCAATAAATTGTTAAGCAACTATTGAATCTAAAGAGTTTTATATTTGAAAACATTTTTAGATTTAATAAGGAAATTTTAAAAAAATGCAATTAAATTTGTAGTTTTAAACATAAAACTTAAGAATTCATAATTTTAAATAAATAAAAAGTAATGTTTATATGTGGGATAGGTTTAAGTTAAATATATCAGTAAAATGTTTATTTTGTGTCAGAGATGAATAAATAGATCACTTATTATCCGACGTATCAGTTGTTATATTCTTATTTCTTTTTTTCAAAAGGGGGTGTCACCCAATATTAGCATACTAAAGTAATGTTTATATAAAGAAATAAAAAAAAAAAATATTCCATCACATTTTAAAATTTACAAAATTATTTCAAATGTTCAAAGTTAAATTGGGATATAAATTCGATCAGGAATTGTGTTATTTTAGAAGATCTCATATATACTATTATGTAACAAAACAAAAACAAAATACCACAAAGAAGACCTCATATCAAATGGAAGGATAAAATAAAAAAAATTGCACGTTCTGGTTGGAAACAAAGATAGAAATTGAGAATTATTTACAAAGGTAATGTGTGTAAACATATATTTGGTATTTGCCTAAGAAGTTCATATACTAGTATTAATGGAGTACCACAAGGAACTGTATTAGCTAGCCTACTGTTTGCAATACTTGCCAATGATATTCTCATTGATGAAGATCACCATCTAAAATTTGTTGATGATCTAAGTATTTATTGTATTATCAAAGTTAATAGTCTTAATCATCCCCAAAAATTAACTAACAAATTTTTACTTCAAACTAACAACATTAACCTGAAATTCAACATTGAACAATGTCACTTACTAATTCATAGTTGTCTTTGTGTTAAACCTCATCTACTTGTCCAACTTGAAAACTCCCATTTCATGAAATTTAATGTGCCAACATTTTACCTGTATGGATTCCATCTAACTGTAAATGGTACATCAATAATTCTTCTATAATAACAACAAAATCTAACAAATAAAAATGTTTTACCTTTATATAGGTCTAAAGTCAAAGTTCTCTTCTATGTGTTTATATTTCTTACATTAGGCCAAACATGGAATAATGCTTCTCTGTATTATCTAACTAACTATCCATTGCACAAATTCAATCAATCTAGATGGTTCAAAATAGGGCTATTAGAATAATAATGGGTCATGAATATAACAACTACAGTATGTCCCTCTTGAAGTTAAACATTAAATCTCTCCAATCTAGAAATCTAAATTAACTAGAGATTTATTCACATGCTTTCCTAATTTCTACCTATGAATCAAGGGCAGCTTACTGGTCAATCTTCTAGTACTATTAACTTATTTGTTTTACCAAAATGTAATACAAAAATATATTTAAATTCACNGGCTATGTGCATGATAAAAACCTACCAATATTGTAGTGGGGAGTTAGATTTAGGAATAGAAGGAAGAGATAAACATACAAGTCCATCCATACACATAGACACATTTTATAAAAAATTGAATTTGTCGTAATATTTACGACAGTGCAACCACTCGTAGGTTAAACAAATCATCACCTAAACACTTACAACGCTTCATCATAGAACAGAAGATACATACACACAATTCCATTATCTTTTAAAGAGTTGGACATGTAAAAAAAACTAGCAGTTTTATATAAATCATGTGATTTCTCCTTCTTTGTATAATTATTCCAAAGCTATATTCATTATCAGGCAATCTACCACAAGAAGCAAGATGAAGAAAATGTCACATGTGTGAACATGTGATGAATGACATAAGAGAGTGCAAATCTGTTAGATATGTGGAAGACCATGTAGCAGACAAATAGTAGTTATTGTTCTTAGTTTAGTTTAATGTAGTTTATTAGTTTGTTTATTAAACATCTTATTTATTAAACATCTTATTTAATATGAGCGGTCGCGTGTCATAATTTTTACAATTCATAGAATCTTATGTATAAAAGTTTCTAAATATGTGTAATAATGAAATTATTACACATATTTATGTTCTATTTTTATCAGCTATTTTAATTAATAAAGAAAAAAATCCAAAAATTGATTTTTTTTATGAATATTTTTTTAAATGTCATTCATTACGCTTGTATTTATTGTATGTCAAGATAATACATTGTTAAATATTTCAAAATCTATAACAGATTGAAAAACTTAAATAATAATTTATGTTCTATTTTTTATCAGAAATTTTAATATATAAAGAAAAATATATTCCAACAAACAGATTTTTTTTAATGATTTTTTGTTCTAAATGTTGGCTATAAAAAAAAGCCAATTTATCTTACATTTTCCATTACTGTTTCTCTGTCAATGAAGATATAATTTTTTTGTTTTGATTTTTGAAATCTGCATTAAATTTTGATTTTAAAAATATATGTTTATTCCTAAATGTTTTATAATATTTGTATTACACTACCTGAAATTCAATACAATTACATTAGCGGGCACGTATTGTAAAATTTATGTCTGGATGTCTTTTTTACAAATAATTCTAAAAAAATAACTATAAAATGGGCTATGTTGTGGCAAAAACCTAGCAATATTGTAGTGTGGAGTTAGTTTTAGGAAGAGAAGGCAGAGATAAATCCACAACATCATAAACATAGACACATTTTATAAAAAATTGAATTTGTCGTAAAATTTATGACAGCGCGCTAGCTAGAATACTAAGTTTGGTGACTTACTAATTCTAAGTATGACTACATAACAGAAAACTCATCTCATAAAGAATGTTTTTTTTGTAAGCATATGATTTGTATATTCTAAATGATCAACTATTAACAAGCATGCCTTATGTTTGTTATTATTTTTTATTAATAGACATTTAATCATTCTATTTCAATAAATATCTCTGTTGTTTTCTTGAACACATTTGCTTTATTAATTTAAAAGGTACCCACCATATGAATTTATAATTAAAATGCCACGCCTAAGTCACCCAACTTACTGATTTTAGATCACATGTTACCTACACCTCTGCACATTAAAACCACACAGCTCAATTAATATCAATAATGACCACAATTACTTAATTTCTTAGAACTTAAACCGGGAAGTGAGTTTTGCTTTTTTTTTTTTTAATTTAAACATATTTTTAGAACATTTAAAAAGTGGAAATATATTTGGGCTAGTTGCCATATCATTGATTAGTTTTAATTACCTTAAAAATCTCAAAGTATAATAAATATGCAAAGTACATATTTTTTGTTTGACTTTCATTTCAGTCCTACCCAATAATATATATTTTAAAAAAAAACTGGGGTGGATTATTAGCTTATAAAAATATGGTAGCTAATGTAAATAAATAATGGGGAATATAAAGTTTATCTACTGTGTAACAAATGTTTTTTGAAACAAATCAACCTTATTGGATTAAAATAATATTTTAGTTTAACCCATACACTAAGAAACAAAATTCCAGAAAAATATTATTACCTAAAAGTATAAATTACACTCGATTTATATCAGACACAAAAACACTGAAAAATATAAACTTTTAAATTCCTGTTATATACAATAATCAAGAAAATGAAAAGTATTAGCATGACACATATTGTGGCTAGTGTTAATCAACTAATATATTAACATTCTGTGGTTCCATCATTTTAACTTTGGAATAAATATTTTTTTTCCATTTTGAAAAGAAAAAATTCAGAAAGGTGGATACAGTGCAAAATAAAGTGATAATGTTAACAATAATATGCTGATGCTGTATAAGATAGAACAGGGATTCTCAAACTGTGGTACATGTACCACTAGTTGTATATTGAACAGTGTTGTTCAAAGTATTTGTTGCAAGTACTTAAGTAAAAGTAAAAGTAAATTGAAAATTGCCTACTTAAGTAAAAGTACTTTCATAATTTCTTNATGTTTGAGACATTTTAACAAAGTAATTTTTATTATTTAGTAATTAAACTGTCTATGTTTGAGACATTTTAACAAAATAATTTTTATTGTACAGTAATAAACTATCCACATTTGAGACAGTTTAACAAAGTAATTTTTATTGTATAGTAATTAAATTTTTCAAATTTGAGACAGTTTAACAAAGTAATTTTTATTGTACAGTAATTAAACCGTCCACATTTGAGACAGTTTAACAAAGTAATTTTATTGTATAGTAATTAAACTGTCTATGTTTGAGACATTTTAACAAACTATTTTTTATTGTATAGTAATAAACTATCCACATTTGAGACAGTTTAACAAAGTATTTTTTTATTGTACAGTAATTAAACCGTCCACATTTGATACAGTTTACCCAAGTAATTTTTATTGTATAGTAATTAAAATGTCTATGTTTGAGACAGTTTAACAAAGTAATTTTATTGTATAGCAATAAACCATCCACATTTGAGACAGTTTAACAAAGTAAAATTTATTGCATTGTCCACATCTGAGACAAAAAGATGAGACAGAGCACAAACATATTAATGATTCTTGCATTAAACTGAATAAGGCTCAGAGCTGACCAGTTTCATAATTTGTCAATCATTTTGCTAGATGAATTGCTGAAGACAGGAAACAGAAAGGATGGAATGCACTACAACTCGCACCGTGTGTGGTCCCTTTCATTGAAAATAATGTGTTTTAAAAGAAAAGTGATGCAAATAAAACATGAGCTATTGCTACAAGTTTTAAAACAAGTTCAATATTTTTTTCAATAATATCTAACACTGTCCAAAGAAATTTCATATTTATTTCTGTGTATTGCCTCCCGATGAAAGTTATGTGTTTTACAAATTGTTTCCAGCACCACATGGTACCACAATCAAGAAATATGTCATGAGTTCCTCCACCCTTTTGTCAAGCTTGCAACTAATGGACAACCTATGGATTTATAAATTTCAAAAGTTAATTAAATTCTATAATTCTGCAGATAAATTTTCAAATACAATGAGTTGGCTAGGTTATATAGTGAGATCAACTTCATAAAAATAATTATTATGTATTTTAATTGAATAAAAGTTTATAATATGTATTAATTAACATTTGAGCGGGCGGGCTTTTGTAAATTTCATGACAAATTCATATTTTTATAAAATGTGTGCATGTGTATTATAGTCTTGTGGGTTTATCTCTGCCTTCTATTCCTAAAACTAACCCGCCACTCTAATAGTTGTAGGTTTTACCATGCACAAAGTTCATTTTATAGTTATTTTTTTTAGAATTCTTTATAATAATGTGTCCTGACATAAATTTACGGAATGCACCCACTGATGTAAGACTTTTTCTTTGTATTATTATTTTGTAATGGCAAAGAAAAAATGTCATTGTCTATGAAATGCTGCAAATGTATGTATTTACTGCAAATGACACTCAGAAACAGAACTACTCTGCTTAGAATGTAGAAAATGAATGATTCAAATTATATAATATGCAGGTAGAATATAATTGACTATATAGTCTACCTGTATATCTAATCTAAATTAGTAATTATTGATTTCATTTATAGCTTTTAACTTTGTAATTTTGTTTAGTAGCAAATAAAGTTTTCTTGAAAAAAAAGTGCTTAAATATTGAAATAACAAAATTATATAATGATATTAGCATTATATAATTTTGTTATTTACTGTATGTAACTTGCTTTTTTATTATACATATTTGTGGCTTTTTTTTTCAAGCAAACTTTATTTGCTACTAAACAAAATTACAATAATATTATAAAGATAATAAAAGCTATAAAATGAATTTAATAATTACTAATTTAACAAATTTTTCTTCACATATTAACATGTGTAGATTTGTTTTAATTGTAGGAATTTATGATATTGCAAATATAAACTGAATAAAAAAAGTAACAACTTTTAACAAAATATAGAATAGATGTAAGAAATAATTTCATTATTACTCATATTTATAAGTTCTTGTCGTGCTGTTGTAAAATTTACGGCAAATTCATTTTTTTTTAAAATGTGTCTATGTGTATGGACTTGTAGGTTTATCTATGCCTTCTATTCTTAAAACTAGCACCCACTACAATATTTGTAGGTTTGTACCATGCACATAGCCAATATTATAGTTATTTTTTAGAATTATA
>PXIH01S0104688.1:0-11096 GCA_003024985.2 Euperipatoides rowelli
TATGTATATATATATACATACATACATACACATATACATATACAGGTATCCCAAGCAGTCCGGATTTTTGGACTTTTACTGATACACACACAAACACATACAGTATACTGTATATGGTATATAGGCTGTTTTTTTTAATTCCCCCCCCCCCAAATTTACTAGTAGACCCACTAGGGAGAATTTTTATCGACAAAAATTATACAGAATTTATAAAATGGTAATATTCAAGCAGTATGAGTGGCAAGAAATCAAGATGATGGAAAATGATAGTAAAATATTAGTAGCATAGCAAATCTAGGGACAATATATATGAAATTATGTTATAAAAGAAATGATGGAGATAAAAATAAAGGAATGGTATAGAGTCAAAGAAGAGTTAGTGAGTAAGGAAGGATTAAGATAAAGAAATAGTATAGAAATCAACATTGAATATGGAGAAAAAGAAGGAATTTAGGGAGTAAGAGAGCTTTATATACAATACAAATGATACAGGAAGTTAATTGTTTCAAACAAGAGTGAGAACTTAAAGGCAAATGGGAAATTAAATAAATATAACAAGGAAGCGGATAATGAATATGATTGATGTAATGAAAAAGAAGATGTGAATGAAGCCGGAAGGATTTTTGAAAGAATAATAAAACATTAAGGTGAAAAAGAGAAAAGGATTGATGAGAAAATGGCTAGGATTTTTAAAGTGGAAGGCAAAGATAAGATGAGAGGGATGATGGTTGTTGGGAAGCTTGGAGTAAATTAAGAAATGAAGAAAAGTGAGTCCAAATAAATTGAGAAGCTCAAATTTATCATTACACAGTAACGTGTACATTGTACAGCAGTGGGATCTTAAATTGATACTTTTATCAATTTTCAATTGATAGGCTATAAAAAATTATAAACCTTCAAATAATAAAAAATAATTTCAGTCCTTGGAACAGAAACTAGTTTTCAGAAACTGGACTTTGTATACTAATACTGCTTAAAAAAGCTACTTATGAATATTATTTTAGTGAATAGATGTAAACAAAAGTATACTAAAATCCAGTAACAGAAAAAATACATAAGATTTTTTTAATCCCCAATCAAACAGACTAGATGAGAGCAGAAGTAAATTAAAGCTGAATGCTTAATAAATTTATGATTGGTGAAGATTCAAACCAGTTTGAATTTCTCATACTCATTCCTCAATGGCAAGCCATTAAAATAATGATACAAAGCTATAAGCACCTCGGATTCATCTTCACCATAACCTTCCACAGCTTTAAGGAATGCAAATGTATTGTGTGGATGGGACAAGTCCCAATATTTAATATACTTTTAGAATGTATTGCCTTCATTGAAGAGTGTATAGATTTTATGGTTGTACAGAGAGACCATCTGAACAAGTCATAAGATTTTTTTGTGGGAAGATGAACATCATTAATAGCACCACTAATTTTTTCATGAATAATTTTTGCATCCACTTTTCCTATAAAAAATGTCAGTAAATGTTTTGAACTGCTGCTTTCTGACCAATATCGAATTCATACCTGCAACTCTTTCTTATCCTCAAACATTTGTGGGCTCATCAAAATATATCGTACACCGTAAAATTAAGTTTTAGCTTCTTCCAACATCTCATCCCGAAATTAAATTGCAAGGGCACTGTAATCAAGTAGTGCTTTTTTTTTTTTTTTTAAACTGAGTGAAAAGTTTTTCACCACTTCATCAGCTTGAAATGGTTGAGTAATTATAATTACTACCTACAGCTTTCATTGTCTAATGAGTTCAGAAAATGTTAGCACCAACTTTAACACTATAAAGTCATATTGTGGAGACAATTTTCTATGCTGAATTTTCATGCTGCATAACTGCATGAAAGCCTTTTCTCTGCACATCTACACAAATGTACATTTTTTTATAATAATTTCATGATACTGCCAATATGTTTCTATCCCCACATGGATATTAACCATGTCCTTTTGCAACAATTAGATATGCCTAACATGTTTAATTTGTACACAAACTGTTTTTTTTTTAAGTGACTGATTACTTCAATATACTCACATTATCTCACTTATATTTTCTGTTTACTCATGATCTGGAAAGAAAAACATTAGCTTTAAACTAAAAAATGTAATAGTATTAAGATAAAAATAGGGGGTAAAGTAAGCAGGACAAACATATTAGTGCAATTTGCTAGGCAATGGGTATACCACATTTCTGTGCCAGACAAAAAATTGTGGAAAATTTAATTTACTTTTGTCTTAAATCACCTTAGCACAAAAATAAACCCACTGACAGAGGGGAAAAGTAGACTTTGTAGACTTAACTTAAAAAAATAGAGACAAAAAGAGACTTGCCATAAAAAAGTAGACAAAAAGCAAAAATGTAGACTAGTTCCTAGGCGTCATTTGGTTTTATAAATACTTTGTTTTTAAAATTTAAAACACTTTTACAAATATTTGAGATCTAGTTTTAGCAGCATTGTAAGGTGGATTAGTATATAACATTACTGTATACTATATATAAGTAATAATCTAAAAGGCACAAATAGACTAGATGAGTCACAAACAGTTAATAAATACCGTCATAACTCTAAAAGTTTTTTTTTGAAGATGAAATTATATCTTCCCTGACACAATTCATAACTCAATTTAAATCTTTTTGTTTCTTCTTACTTTTAAATTTCTTCTTTTGCTGAAATTATTATTAAAAAATATTATTGTCTTTGTAACAATCTTAAATGTCAAAAAATAGATTTTTTTTATTGACTTACATCAAATAGAAAGAACAATGTTAATGTAAAAATGTATAATACATGAAATGATTTCCAATTTTCTTTACCTCCCACCCCTACCCAAATAAACTTTATTTTTCTTGTTTCTTCTTAAAACAATTCCAATTTATACCAAATTGTTCTGTAGAGGATAAAGAAAAAAAAATTCAAACTTTTATACAATAAAATATATTACCTGGTAGATTTCACTTAGCAAAATACCAATAAATTATCTCATTTTATGTAATCTGTTCTATCATCTATAACAATCCTCTGTGTTCTTTGTTATATTTTTGATAGTTTTATTGTCAGCAACGTTCAATTTAATGACTGTATTATATTTTATATTTAATTGTAAGAATTACTTCAAGTTCCTGGAGAAATATTTGATTATATATTTCTCCATTTAATATAATACTGTATAATAAATAGTTAATGATAAATGATATTTCTAAATATCTTTCTTGGAACAATAAAGCATTAAAATGTTAAATCAGGAGCAAAATGAAAATTTAACAAAAGAAATTTTAACAATGAATGATTATAATAATATTAATGTCCATTTCTATTCTTTAAACCATTTCATTTTTGGGGTGTAGTCTAAATAAATAATTTTTTTTAAAAAAAATTACTTTATAGGTCAATTCTAAACCTTTTCTTTAAACAATGTAATAAGAATGTAATAAGAATTAATTAAGCTTCAATCTGGTGAAAAATTAAATGGAAATCATTTAATAGCCCCCACCTCTTTTTATATATCATTGTCCCCCACCCTCTTTAACCTTTCCACGAGAAAATTGTTAACCAAATTTCACTTTTTAGGGGAATAAAATAACAACAAAAAAAATTCACCATAAAAAAATGCTGGGTTACTCAATCTATTTCCTCCCAAACAATGTCGAAATTCACAGCAAAATGCTTTAATGCTATCTTTAATAAAAATGTTTCTTTTTAGCCTATATCATATTATTGAAATTTAACGATTTTAACTTTTTTTTCCAAAAAAACACGGATATATTTAATTTTTATTTAGAATTGTCATAAAACAAAGTTGTTTAAACTAGCCAATCACTTTTTATTCAAAAACCAACGACATAAAGTGGCTAGGCGGCCAGTCATGCTACCTGCGACATGCTCTGCTTTCATCTATAACTTATCCTAATGCTATTGAAGCATATTTAAGTTTATGATAATTATAATATCGATTTCATTTTCTAGATTTATCTGAAACATCTAATAAAAACATTTGCATTATTTAAATACAATAAAATACAACCTGTGTGTCACAAAGTGAAAAAAATATATACTTTCTTATATGTCAAATTTCTCTTCGAATAAATATTTATAGTCCCTAGAGAGAGGGTCATCAAAGCAATTTTTAATATTAAAGGATCCTTCAGCTATTAAAAGTTAACACATCGTCTGCCAACTATGAGTTAACCCGTAGTTGACGATCTGATATAGGACACCAATTATGAGTTATCTTATAAATGAGAACTTTATTAGCTTCAGATACTAGCATATTCATAGCAAATTGATGTAATAATAGGTAGTGGGCACTCTACAAAAGATAAAAAAAATGCTCTCAAATAATTAACAGTTAACACAAAGTCCGACATTGTCTCAATTACAAGGATTGTTAAAATCTTTAGCTAGAATAGACGCTTTATGTTTGATATGCCTTATTAAGGTGATACCATGTGATATTTCGATGTTTGTCAGCATTTATGAATGAATAAAATTTACCTTTGAGGAAAAAAAAATCATTTTTGAGCTATCATATTGTAAGATAAGTGCCAGAACTAAACGTATCAAGACGCACATGCTCCAAAAATGTGATTTGCTCTAGGCAATTTGGCTTTCGACCGTTCTATACAAGTCATATAAATTAGTGCAATTTTCATTTAATTTTTGATTTAAAGGTCAAATGTAACGGATTTTTTTTAATTTTTTTTAATTATTTATTTTCAAAGATTTTTATTAAAAAAAAATTTCCACCAGAAAAAAAAATTTAAAAACAAAAAAGTTATTTACAATTCAATTTTTAAAATAATTGTCTTTAGCTCCTCATCCTTAAAACAACATTATCCACTTTACACACCAGGGGAGATATTTTGTGACATCATAGCCTATAAATGAATACAGCTTGCTATACTTAACTATAGAATATTTGCTATATTTGTCAGCATAAAGCTGTATATCATATGGTCTAAATGTTTAAATACTTATAAAAAATCATAATCAAATTCATCCTTTGTGCTATTATGGTCCAAATTGATTTTTTTTAAAAATCAAAATGACCTTTAATACAGATTAAAAATGCCTCTATTTACATGTTAAATCATTACAAAGAAAACAACTGTAGAGGCTATTTTGTCATCAAATTAATCTCAGACCCAAAAAAAATGTGGAATCTTCAAATTGTAATCTCAGACTCAGGATAGCAATAGTCTTAATTTTATCTTTAATAAATGTTTTTTTTATGCATTTTAAATTATTTTTTTCCAGTGGAATTTTTTTAATAGTAATTATCTTTGAAAATCAATAATAAAAAAAAATAAAAAAAATCCGTTACATTTGACCTTTAATTATTTTATTTAATCATTAATAAAACATTCTAAACTATTAAAACTAAGAAAAAAAATATTAGTTTTCTAAATGTATAAAAACATCATGCCGCCACTCAGCAGAAAGGCTTGTTTTGAGCTATGCAGGAATATATATCTGGACATTTTCAGACAATCTGATCATATGCCCTGATCATATGCCCGCTAGGAAAAACTACATTATTACATCAATCTCTTGCTAATACTGTAATAAACAATGAATTTTATAACCAGCTGTTGAGAATTTTGGCCATCAACACTTCCGGTGAAAAGATGAATTTTAAAAATGTTGTTTACCCAACAAAATAAAGTTAAATCCTTTTATTTGTACTTTAAGAATATTAAATCACAATTTAAAAATTTAATAAGATTTAAAGTTAAAAACAACATGGCTTGTTTAAAAAAAAAATATTACAATACAGAAAGATGTTTTGTAGCTCCTCTATCCCCCTTCTTCTTCCCCATATCTTTACTGTTATTTAAAGAGACAAAAAGGGAGTAGGATGTAATAAATCAATAATTACTTAATTTTCAAATGTTTAAATAAATACAGTAGTAAATAATGTATCAGCTGAATTTTTTTTTTAAAAGTTATTGTGTTCTTAAATATAAATAGTCATGAATACATGTTAAATAAGTATTTACTGTGTGTGAAATTTTCAGTGTCCAACTCAACTGTGTATATACAATAGTAGGCTATATACTGTATATAAACAGGTACTATGTACCAAAGTCCTGCACAGGTACCAGAAACTACTTGACTTTTCGGGTAGCCAACAACTTTTTGGGGTATCCAAAAAAACACCCAACAGTAGGATCAGGTATTTTTTGGGGTACCCAAAAATACCCGCAGTCAGATCAGGTATTTTTTGGATACCCGGAAGTAATTTCGGATATTTTTCAGGTACCTTATCCGGAAAAAATCCAGCCCAATTGTCAGGTATTTTGGGGGTATCTGAAAAGTTGGGTAGTTTAGGTTACCTCATGCAGGACTCTTTGTATCCATGCCCTCCACCCTCATCACTTAAATAGCACTTTGTTTCAGTGTTAAGTGGTCTACATTATAAAATATTCTAATACTTTTTTAAAGCTCCATTTGGGATAAGGTGAAGATTTGGATGCAGATAAGAATGACTCTCCCTTTCTCCCCTCAATAAACATTATATATTTACCTGGATTTGTATTATTTTTTTTTTAAGTGGGGGAGGGAGGCAATGACTTGAAGTACTACTTTATAACATCATGCCACAAATAATTATTTTAGCTTTTTAATGTAATATTGTAGATGATAGAAAGACATATTTGAATATGTATTATAATGAAACCTTCCACATTTACAGTATGTAAACTTACATTTGGCATTTAGATTCTCATTTAAAGTAGTCATCATTAATGTTTAGAAACTTTATTCAGACAGGAAAAATTATTTCCAATAGATTAAATCATTTCTATCTGAATCAAGTTTTCAAATGATTATTCTCAAATGGGAGTGAAGACGTCAGCTTGTTTACATAATGTACATATTAAGTTGGTCTTTTTATTAAAATGAATAATAGAAAAAAAATATATTACATTACAATTGTCTGCGATATTTTGCAGCTGCTGCTTGCATTTAACATTATCATAATGATATTCATTATCACACGCAAATTAATATGCTGGGCCACAATCTTATATTAGTTTCCAATTAAATCCTCATTAAGCACTAAAAAACAGGTACAAGAATAACGATAGAATACCAATTGCCTATAAACTAATAACTCTCATTATACCTAAACAAATAATAATAATAATGCAAGTTGTCATCATAGATTTATCCTTTCACACCCCTGTCATTTACATTGTCAAAAAATAAAAATGTTTTCCCTATTCTTTATTAATAATTAAAAACATTTTATATCGTATTTTTGTGAGAAAATAATTAAGCTAATAGCTCCATAGGCAATCCATTGTTAAAACTCCATTATAAAACGGATAATGTTCTCGGACAATATTTTGTCTAACATATGATTAAAGGTGGTAGGCAGTCGACAAGGGAGCAGTTAGTTATACAGTAATTGAAATTCAGCAAATAGCAACTAACACGAGAGAAACTGTAACTAGCCTTACTAAATGATCATTATCAGAAAGTAAATCGTCAGTCGTCATATTTTTTAAAAACATGTTTAGTAATTAGTCTAACAGATTACTACTGAATATGTTTAAAAAATACTAAACATGCAATAGAACCTTTAAAATGCTCAAAATTCATGGCATAAACAATTTGAATATGCAAAATTGTAAAAAGTGATCTTTACAGTACGGTACTCAACAACTTAAATGTCAGATAAATCTAAAAATGACACTAAGAAACTTCTAACAAGTATGCATAAAGAGGAAAAAAAGATTTGTATTTCTAGCTTGTAGGCTACAAACAATTAGCACTGAAGTCTTTTGCTCCTGATTTCCCTACCCCCACCCCACCATTAAGCAAGTCATTCAAAATATAAAAAAAAATTCATGAAGTAGCTTGGCATATTAATTAGCCTAATGAACAATTAATCAATGTCGTTTACTATTTCATGATGCAAAAGTAAGTCTTAATATTTCTAATGTAAAATGAATCCTCATGGAAATATTATTTTCATTTTAAATAGATGCTGTATATAATTTGTGTATGCATGGGCATCCGCAGAAAAAAATGTAGAGGGGAGGCGAAAAAAATGTTTTTTTTTTTTGGTTTTTTTTTTATAATTTTTATATATTTATTAATTTTTGGGTTGTATGGATGTTTTGATACTTCACACATGTAATAGTATTAAAGAATGCCAGATTTATATTAAAAAGGCCTACCTACATTTTTGTTTTATCTAATTTTTCGAGGGGGGGGGGGGGGCAACTTGATACTTCCCTCTTGCAACTTTATATTAAATACCTACATTTTTGGTTGGTCTAATTTTTCCAGAGGGTGGTGCCTTCCCCTTTGCCCCACCCCCATATATATATCAGGGCGAGAAGTTAGCTAAAAATTTAACTGGCCGAAACGGGCCAACTCATATTGTCGACTACTGGCCCACATTACAAGCTACTGGCCTGATGTATAATAGTGTTTAATTCAGAAATTTTTTGGTGGGGGTAGAAGGTAATTTTATATTATAAGATTCAGTGTGGGGAGTNCGTAAAAGCTAGGTTCAGAGAAAGTTTCTGAGAGGTGTGTGTGTGTGGGGGGGGACTATGGGGTAGATGCCTGTAACAAAGCCTTTAATTCTTATTGATACAAACATTCTGAAATCATAAAAGTTAATAAACTATGAAAAATTCTTAAAATTCGACTATTTTATTGGTTTCTATTTATTTTCATTTTAAGCAATCAATGATTAAGTAAATTTAAATTTTTTCAATGCAAAATACTAAACAAAAACATAAAATAGCTAAACAAGCACCCCCCCCCCCACCAACTAGGAACTTCCACAGAATTAAACGTTAATTTTTTTAAGAATAGAAATCATAAATTTTCTGTAAAAATTTAAAAAAAATCAGTAGTAAGAATTCAATTTATAGATAATAGATTACTGTATATCTTTATGGAAGTCCTTTCTATTTCATTGTTTTAAACCTTGACCTTCACTCATTTAAGGAACATTTAGTAAGAATTCAATTCATAGATAATAGATTATATCTTTATTGAACTCCCTTCTATTTATTGTTTCAAACCTTCATCTTCACTCAATTAAGGAACAAATATTTACAGTCATTTATTCGAGAAAAAATGGGTCCTTTGGGGTTGGCTGAGGTGGTCTGATATAGCCATATTAATGGTTTTATCTTTGTCATTGGTCCTCCTCCCCCCCTTTGGGTAGTATTTTATAATATTGTTTACAGTAGATTATTTGTAGGCTACTGTGTACATTTAATGCTTTATGTTATTATTTGTTTTGTATTTGATATTTACATGATGTATTAATACTATATTAGTCTTGTACAATTGGTTTAAAAAATAAATAAATAGCCTAATAATAAATTTGCTTTCTTTAAAAAATGATTTTCAAAGACAATTTGCTAAAANAAATATACAATCAGAATAAGTAACCTTTAAAAAAAATAAGAGTTTAATTCATAAGCCATTCTGTAGGCTACACAGTATTGTTTGCAAAATAAAGTAAGTTAAACTATGCAAGACTACCATATTTTTTAATTATTTTACTAAAAAAAATTAAGCTCTGAAATTTTTATTTAATTTTTGCTAATAAGTTACGTATTATATCTATTAAAAAAAAAAATATTAGCCTACTAAATTATTGATCGTCATGATTTTTCAATGACAGTTTAAATATTTTGCACAAAAACAATTTGATTGCTTAATGCAAGTGTGTCAAACTCAAAACCTGACGTGGGCCAAATAAACAAGGTTTAAGTTTATGTGGGCCACAAAAAAAAAAAGGAAAGCTTCATAATCAATTTTCATTGAAACGCTCCAACTCCCACTTTTCTTGAAAATTTCTATGTTCGTCAGCAATTTTTCATTTATTTCTACTACCACTTGGCTTTGATAGAGACATGCTGAATACAAAGGACTGAAATAAATGAATAATCGTTAAAATTGTTTAAAATTTTTGAACATTAACTTACCAGACACTGAATAATTGCGCAAATTAATAAACGTTTTACGGAAATGGTGCACCTGTGCGTAAGGTGATGCGATATTAGCAAACCGTAATTGGCTGACCCTGGGCCACACAAATAATTGCTTAGGGCCACATGGGCCCGTGGGCCGCGAGTTTGACACCCCTGGCTTAATGTATATTTTTTAAAAAAATAAATAGTGGGATGGGGTTTAAAATGTTTCTTTCTATTTAATGTTTACTCCTGGCAGAATGAAAATTTCTAACTTTTAAAAGCCACCTTTTCATATTATTAATGTAACAATAAGGCTTGAAAAAAAAAAACCTTAATCTTTAAAAAAATGTTTCTTATTGATTAAAAAGTGATAGCCTAGAACTTTCAAATCCAAGATTCGTTACATGGTTTTAGTTTGCAGTATATTCTGATCTAAGATCAGCGATAGTGCTGTCATTGTTTTTCATTCCTCATCTAAGTCAAAACAAGCATGGAATTGAAGATACTAGTGTACATTTAATCACCAGTATATATATACTGTATATATATTTTGTCAATAATGCTTTAGGCTACTATGTATGATCTTAAAAAATCTCAGGAATCTCGCTGAAACCTGACATGAGCTACCTAGTTATTCTATGATTTTGCTTCAATAGGCTTTATTATTTTAACACTTAATATCTGTAGGAAGGTACTCAACTCAAAATAATTATTTAATTCTGCTATTGCCCATTATTATTATTCCAGTACAACAAAAACAGCCATTGCGAGAGNATTTATAGATCTTTCATTAAATAGGAACTGTAAACGCTAATAATTGAGGGGGGAAAGAAACATTGTTTACATTACAGATTTTAGCAGATGATTTTGCTGTTCTTTGATTTGACGTCTTCATTGAATGCTAATTTAATCGACTCATGGCTACTATTTACGTGTTATAAATTGATTTTTTTTTTAAAAAAATAAGTAGTACTAATTTAATGAATTAGCTTATAGTAGTCTTTTTTTTTTAAATTGGATAACTAATTTTATAATTATTTTCACACTAAAAAAAAATGTTAAAGTAGTAGCCAACAAGGCTTCTTGAATTTGTAGCTAAGTAGCCATGCTGCTAAATTAAGTAGCATTTGGCTTCTTGGCGC
>PXIH01S0105287.1:0-12925 GCA_003024985.2 Euperipatoides rowelli
CCCATGTAATTATCCTACAATTAAATACTTCTCAAAGCTGACACCGCAAGAAAGAATTCCTGTCCTCCCCGGGAATTCAATAAATGATAATTAGTAATACTAAGAATGTCACTAGAGATAAAGCCTTCACATATAGATATAAATAAAAAAAATAAGAAAAAGAAAGACTAAGAAACACAAGACAATCTGTTATTTGAATTAATAACGAACAATCTTTAATGAGAGATCACATTAATCAGGTGGAATGGGCATACGTCAATGGTAAAAGTTCCCCTTGAAACTGTTTGGCAGGGTTCTTACTCATTGAACGTAGACCTGTGGATCTCCACATAGGTCAGTTATCGATGGGGCCCTGTTTCCTGCGGCATTGGAGCTTGTAGGGGCATGTCCCTCGCTTACATGCCGTTCTTCCGGCTCATGCCTAGGGATGGGAGTGGCAGGCGCTAGGTCCGTTGAATTGGGCCCCGGTTTTCAGCGGGACTGGCACTGGTGTGACCCTGGTCGATTGGTGAAACTTGTTGGGTTCATTGAGCTAGTTGTTGGGCCTGGTGGTTCCGGATCCATTATTAGTACTAATGGAGGCTGGATTGCCTGGTCTCTGTACAAGCTCAAGAGTATTCGTTTGACATGCAGCAATCTTATTATTTTGAGTTAGGATTCATTGAGTTGGACAATTGTGTCTGACTGCTAATCGTAAAAATCAGATGTGATTTGAGCCAACTCATTAAGGACAATATTATGTTCGGACTTCAATACAATTTTGTCCGTCATAGTGAATTTATTTTCGAGCAGACAACAGTTAACCGTTTCTAAAACTGCACCACCTAATGTGTCTATAATACAATAGCATATTTTGACATGGGGATCAACCATAAAAATTGATGTCTGTGGCCTCTTTATAGATTGCCCTCGGTAGGGTAGCATTGTTCAGGTTATATTAAAATTTAACCTGACAAATGCACAATTAAGACCCTAGGGCAAGTACTGAACCAAGCAATATGAGGATTAGCACAATAAATAATTAAAGTTAAGAAAAACAAAGTAAAAGATAAATAAATAAAAAAAAGGGATATAAAAAAGGGACGAAACAAAAAGAACAAAACAGGAGAAAGTATAAAGAAAAAGATAGAAAGAAATAATAACGAAAAATAAATAATCAAAAACATGTCTAAGATAAAAGTTAGATACAATAAAAAGAAAATATGAATGAATATATAAAAGAAAAAGAAAAAATAGTAAATAAATAAATATCAAAACAAATAAATATAAAATAGTTAAATAAAAAAGAAAAACACATCTAGGGAAAGATTAAGTAAAAAGAGGAAATAAGGAAATTGAAACACACAGGGAAAATAAAGATAGATAAATCTAATATAAAAAAATACAGAAGAGAATTTTCTTTGTTGAATTTTTGCGATTTTTGTTGATTTTTTTTTTAGGTGTGAGCATGAACCCTTTGCTACTAATTAGCATAAATTTCTGCTCTGACATCCGTTTGTAAATTATTGATTTTTAGGAATGCGCATCTTGCCGCTAATAGGTTAATTTGAAGATCAGGTCAGCCATTCCATAACTAAAAATTGCATAATCAATTTCTTTTTCCACGTAAAATGCAAAATAAACCGAGAAAACCCAATTTAAAAATAAACAGCAGCCATTTTGTTTCATCCCATAGAGAGACACTTTCCAGTAATATGATTGGATAAAAACAATCAAAATAAACAGAGACAAGTAAAAATAAATAAGAGTCAAAATTTTAAATTTAAATATCAACTAAGACTTGATAATAGTTAATTTAATATATTCACCAGTGTTTAAATCTTTTGTAATAAATACAGCTTTACAAAAATTAAATTGTGTTAGACTGTATTACAGCCAATCAGAGCTAGGAGAACAAATTTCTAATTATAAATGTAATTGTTGAGGGCCCAAAATGCTAGTAACCCTAATCAATATTAAAATAGTAAAATTAGTGATAATTAAATAAACATGGCTGAAGGCCCTGAACTCATAGAAGAACTCTTCAGAGGTGCAGGGAATTTAAGTGACGATGATTCTACTGCACCTCAGAACATATAAATCATCCTGAAATAAAAAGCGTGTTCTCAATCACCCTGGAAAACAGAATTAAAACCAGCGGAGCTCTAGCTGAACTCATAAAACTTAAGAACGAATTAGATACCCAAACCGTGGCCATCCAAACACAACTGTCCCAATATAACATAGATAACGTACCTGGAAGGAAGGACGAACAATTAGAGGAAGATGCTTTACGAGAAATGGCCAAATTAAAATTAACCCGCGACAAACAAAAACCCTTAGCAAATAAAGTTTGTATTAGGAAATGGCTAAAAGAAAGTAAACATTATTTGCTATCCGATAACCTAATAAAACCCTCCACAGATGATATGAACCGTAGTATCCAAAAATTTACACCCATAAGCTAAAATGACATAGTGCCTGATTATGTTAGCTTATTTAAAGACAACACATTACAAATAATACCATTATTTGCACTTACTGAAGGCGACATCCTTGAATGTAAAAGATGGGTAGCTCCATTTAGAGCAATAGCTCACAATAATTCCCGGAATGAGAGCACCATGCGATATTCCCTAGAGATTAAATTGGCAGCAAAACCAAGGGCAATATATTTCAAGGGTCTAGGAAATAAGGAGAAGCTGATGATTGAGCAAAGATTAGAAAAATTCACTAAAATCTTCTCATGAGCTCCTAAACGTAAGGAAAAGGTACATAAATTCTTAGAATGTGTCCAATTGATCAATGAGCCAGTAATAGAATATAAGTGGTGATTAATAGCAGCAGCTAAAGGCCTCCACAAAAAGCTAGGAGAGCATTTAAGCATATATAATGAATTTTTGTTGGATCAATTTCTGAGAGGGTTACGAGGCCCGCTTTGATTGGAAGTATTGAGACACAGCCTAGCTACTTTTGATGAGGCAGTTGAACTGGCAATCGATGCTGAAGAGAATTTAAAACAATGTCCAAATAGAAAAGGGGCCATCCTAGTGTTATCCGAATCACAAAGTCACTTAGATCATGAAAAGGAGTATAGGGATTACAAAGTAGCTACTCGTGAATTTAGGCATGGTAGAGGCCGTGGAACCAACAGAGCCAGACATAATGCCCCGTAAACCATAATCTGTGGAAAATGCGGCCATGGAGGTCATACTCAGGGAAGGTGTAGATCGAGGAAGGACCATAATGGTGAAAACCAGGGCTCAGAGCCTGTGACCGCTGATCAAAATACTGATCAGTTAAATGAGTAAGCTCCGATCAGAAGGATCTTGAACGTCCAGAGCATCTCTCAAAAAGGTTGAAAAGAGATCCAATATAAAAAATAAATCAAAACTAGGTTTTAAGGCTTCTAATATAAATTTAGTTAGTCAGGAATTTAACCGCCAAACTGACAATAAATTTGCCATAGGTACTAATTTAAAAAAAACAGTAAAACAACGCCCTACAACTGCAATAAAGCCAGTAAAAAGCAAACAAATCATTAGAATGAAAACTAACGTTCCTGAGAGCTCACAACCAACATTAATACTTGAACTAAAGTAAATGTACACAAAGAGCCATGTCACAGAAAGCCCGATTTAACCGAATACAATTTACCAAAGCAGCTGTTAGTAGACACAATAACACTAAATAGAGATAAAATGCTGATGTGCAGCATTCAAAACAAAACTTTGATCATAATGATAGATCTCTAAATCAGTCTACATCGGAAGTTAACAGTTCGACCCCAGAAGCGTCACAACAGCAAAAACATGTCGCTGTAAAATAAATTAATAGTATAGAATCAAGAGGTATGAATTCAGGTAGTGCATTAAAAATAAATTCAGCGGTAATGATGTCAAGTAATTTCAATAGACAATCACTATTAGAGTAAGTTGTTCAAGCATAACCTTGATTATGATTATATCCCGCTAACAGTACAATTTAAAAATCGCTATAAGCGGAAACCCATAATAAAAATATGCATTTTAAATAAGGTATTTAATGAATTATTAGACAGTGGATCAGAATTTACCTTGATTGATTCAGCTTGTGTGAATAAAAATTCCTTTTCTTATAAAAGTTATATGTTATAATAACTTTGCCGTTAACTGATGAAACAATATCAGGATATAATGCCATAATAAATATATCTATAGATGGCATAGGATTGATCCAAAAGGTTTGTGTGGCCCCTATTAATAATTATGACTTTCAAGTTATGGATTATCAAAATCAATCAATTCATTTTAAATTAGAAAGAGCATAATCCTTAAATGATGAAATAGACAGTTGAAATCGATAATTATGGTATGTGAAGCATTCACATTGAGCAATCACAAAGGTAATGAACCATTATATGAATTATTCACCGTAGATCAATTAAACCTTAAGCCCTCTATTTTGAATCAATTAAAAGGTATTATTAATAAAAAATAAGACACTTCTACTCGAGAATGTAACATTAATGACAGGTGCAAATGTGGAGCCAGTCGATCCTAAATTTAAGAACAATCTGAGTATTTATCAAAAACAATACAGAATCCCACATGCCCTATATGTGCCGTTAAAACCCAAACTTGAGCAATATGAAAAGGCTGGCATAATAAAGAAAACTAATAGCCAATCTGAAGTGCCTATTCTAATGTTACCTAAAGATAAAAATTTAAAAAATGTCCGAATTGTTATGGACTTAAGAAAGGTAAAGACTCACATTGAGAGTTTTAAATAATCACTTTTACGTATCAAAGATATTTTTGTTACATTTTAGAAGGCACCACCGGTTTTTCTAGCCATGACCTAAACAACACTTCAATATCAAACTTGCCGAACATGCGCAAAAACACTTCTCGTTCAAAGTCCCGTGGAAATGATATCAACTCACGAGAATCACACAAGGATTGACGTCATCCGGGATATTTCAGAAAATCATTAATGGCTATTTAAAATAAAATCCCGTGATAATGTATTTGCCTACCTTGATGACATATTGATATATTTATGAAATCTCAGGAAGAACATTTAATAGTCCTAATGAAGTATTGGAGGCTCTTAGGGATCTAGTTTTAGCAATAAAGCCTTCCAAGAGCAAATTGTTTGCTAGTTCTTTTAATTTTTTGGGCCACGTTCTCAATAAAAATGGATGTAGGCCCTTGCACGATAATGTTCAAACTGTAATCGATTACCCTTGACCTAATACAATTAAGCAGGTGAGAGCATTTTTGGAGTGCATAGGTTTTTACAGGTGTTTCGTAAATAACTTTACTGAAATGGCCACTCCCTTAAGATAACTCCACTAAAAAACTACAATGGTCCTTAGAGGCAGAAAATGCTTTTCAGTTGTTAAAGGACAAATTGATAAAATCTCTTTTACTAATGTACCCAAATTTTTCTCAAACGTTTTATCTCACAGTGGACGCTAGTAATATAGGAATAGGCGGCATGTGGAAGAAAAATATGAGAACATATTAAGACCGATAGCCTGTTGCAGAAGAAAATTGATTAAATCGGAAACAAACTATGCCACTATTGAAAAAGAGGCATTGGCTGTCATATATTCCATAAAGCATTTCCGACATTTAATTTACAGGTATGATATTCTCAGGACCAATCATAAGCCACTAAATATTTATTCAACTTAAGGGATTCTAATCAAAGAATAATAAGATGAATTCTTGCTATACAAGAATGTAATATAAAACTAGAGTACATAAAAGGCAAAAATAACATTTTAGCAGACTGGCTGTCTCAAATGCATGAGGAGCTATCAGCTATTGAATGTAATGCGCTAAATTTTAAATTTAAGGAAAAACCATTGCGATGCATGCAGCTCAATGATGTAGAATGTCAGGCCATTCTTGAACAAATAAATGATGGGAAAATAACCAATAATGAATACAAATTGAACTCAGACAAACTAATAATACAAAAAGTTAAAAGCTCTCGTGCCGATAGAATTAAGAATAAGTACTGTATCTTAGTACCAAAAACCATAATGTCTGAAGTGATTTATAATTACCATGATAGTCCTAAGTGCGGACACATGGGCTATGATAAAACATTATGGAAGATATGCTTAAATATAAATGGTGAACCATGTATATCGATATTAGGGAATACATTAAAACTTGTCATACATGCCAAAGCCGAAATATTACCAAAATAAAAGCCCCCATATCAGCCCATAAAGCTTACAACACAATGTTTAAACTATCGATGGACTTGATTAAACCAATGACTCCATCAAAGCACGACAACAAATATATAATACTATGGACAGATAATTTAAAAAGATTTTCCATAGGTTCCATGTTACGTAATATTAAGCTGAGACCGTAGTAAATGATTACATGAATAACGTTTATACTAAATATGGAGGTTCATAAATCATAGTGACAGATAACAGCAGTCAATTAACTGTCAAAGTATTCAATTCCTTATGTAAGAAATTAAAAATTAAACATATCAAAAGTAGCCCATATCACCCTATGGGATATTCCTCGGCAGAAAGAGCCAACGTCAAATTAATCAATTTAATAGCGAAAATCAGGCCAAAGTAATTTTAATGAATGGAATGTGGCTTTGCCAGAGGCAATACACACACTTAACACTATGGTCCATGCTTCAGCAAATGAAATACCATTTTATTTAATGCATGATTTCGATCCCATTCAAGGTCATGAAGAATTGCTAAGTAAGCAAAAACATGAAATTGAAGATATAGTCGATTTTGTGCAAAATATAACTGAACGTATGGAGAAGGCGAGAGCCCAGGTAGCAGAAAATCTGAGAAATTCTTCCATAACATCGTGCTAGAATAAAAATATCAATAGACGCATGTGTGAATTCCAAGTGGGTCAATAGGTCTTAATAACTGACCTAACAAGCCATTCAGAGCCCCACAGAAAATTTAAACCACGTTATCACGGTGTATACAGAATAATCAATAAATTTTCAGATTAAAATTTCCAAGTTTGACATACGCTAAAATATAGCGATGTTAAGCATGTACACATGGTTCGGATGAAGCCATATTTTTCTTGACAAGTTTTTGATGACCTAGTACATGAACCTTTTAAAAATAACGCATATAGTGATCTCCTAGAGCCCGCTGATATTCAAAATTAGAAGAAGAATCCGGCACACAGTGTGATAAACCCAATGCTATTGATACAGAGTGTTTGTTTTGCATGCATTTCAATAATGAAGCCCAAAATAACAACCTAAGTGTGTTGACGGTCCGGAATTTAGAGAATCCAGTGGCCAAGCCAAGGCTTGAGCGATATAATTTGCATCCCAGGAGGGCCAAATAATTGATCTAAAAGAGGCCAGTATAAAAATGTTATTGAACATTGGAGATGATAGGAAGGATATGATGGATGAGTGGATTTTTAAAACTACATTAGACTATTAGCACATGGCATTATCACAAAAATATACAGAAAAATAAATAATTGACTTCATTTTATTACTGTATATGTGGGTTGGTTTCATGCTAAATAATAAGTAAGTTTTTTTTTTAATATTAAATCGATTGATACATTCCTCTCTCCTGATGAGGTGACACGTAGCCACCCTTGAGGGGGGGGGGGGAGTGTCATCAATTTTGATTCAAGTATGAGTTAATTTGTTTTCCTTGAACACACATAGTGAAAAGGGGATAGTAGGTTAACTGTTTTTTTTATCGAATTGTCATTTAAACAATTACATGTAGTTAATATGCTCTCAAGAATTTAGTAAGCTGTAAATTTTTGATCATGTTGATTTTTTTGGTCTGCATTAAAACCAGTTGTGTGAAGGCAGGAGAAATTAGCAATGTTTAGATAAGTATTAAGAATGACTGCCGAACTTTTGGAGAATTAAGCAGATATGTACTATAAATTTAGTCCGTTTGGTCAGAGCAAATAACGTATAGTTGAAGAAATGAATGGATAAGATGCTTTTGCTGGTCGAAGGTTACTCCTGAGTAATTGGGAAGGATATTTGAAAAGAGAACCCCGAATCAAGTTGTGCAACTCAAAAAAAAAAAAAAAAAAATGAAGATAAAGGAACCCTCCCCTCCCCATTCAAATAAATTAATGTTCAAATAATAATATTGTTTTTAAATAAATAATTAAACTTAATAAAGTAAATAAATAAATTAAAAAAAAAAAAAAATTGTATGACTATTTACTAATAGAATAGATTGAGTTAGTAAAAGCATAAAAGATAACCCAACTCTATTGTCTATTTTTTTTATATAAGGGATCCTTATCCTAAAATAAATTCTCAAAATTATACCTCATAAATTGCAAATCAATAACCGATTATTAAGAGTAGGATTTTTTTGTATTGTGATATTCAGGAAGGTATAGAGAATAGGTGTTACTGAGTTATCACTGTATGGGGGTTTGTAAACTTTTTTTATTATTGTTATATATTCATCATATTGATAAAGCTTAGTTATTAATACCTTACCTTATGAAGTCTAGGGGTCTGTCTCCATGGGTTCCTCGGGAGTAGGGATAGATAAATCTACTTCCATAGGCTCTTCAGTTGAAGGGATAGGGGAATCGGTATCCATGGGCTCCGGTGCGGCTATAGGTGGAGATGGCCCGGAGTGGACATATTTTGCATGAAGGAGATACTAGTAGATGGGGTGTTAGGATTAATAGGATCCATAGTAGACAGAAATTATACATTTCAAATGGCGAAAATTGTTGTTATTTATTTTATTGTTGGTCATAACAAATAAGCCAACTAAAAGTCGTGAAAATATCAGACTGGAGGGTCTGATTGTAAAAATAAATGTGAAACAAAAGAAGTAGAGTCATAAAAATTAATAACAGCAAAGTGTTATGTACAAATAGTGCCGCGGTTATCTCAGTGATTTCTATTCTCAAAGAAACCGTTAGGAAGGTTGATCCCTCATCGATGGGTGAGAATGTAATTTCCATTTTTATATTGAGATATAAAAGTACAGTTTAGGAAATCAGATAAGCCTGAATTATTGTATTTTTTAATATCTTATGAGTAAAGATATTGGAGGAAGAGTACGCCTAGAAGGAAGGAGAAGTGGAATTCAAAGATTTTTTTTTTTGAAGGCTAGCCAAATGCTGGATGCACGCCATGTAAAAGAACAATTGAAGAAATAAATTCAGTTCATAATAACTAGTGGGTCGTAGCAGTGCTCGCATTGATATTACCGTGCTCTGGACACCATTTATACAATGGCAAACTAAAAAAAAAAAGATTGCACGAAGGGGGGAGTTTCCAAATAATGGTAATACTAAATTTTTATCAAACAGTCTCAATCCAAAGAAGTAAATAAATGCTCTGAAACAAGGCACATATTATACTTAAAGTATCTAATAGAAACAATAAATAATATAAAGAGAGGCTAGAGGACCCTACATAAAAATTGTAGGCTAATGGAAAGTAGCTAAGAAAAGGGTTAAATCAAATAATAAATTATAAAGCCAAACACTATTCATTACAGTGAACAATGAGAACTATTAAAGCTAGGCAATAACTGAGAATGAACACTATAGAAAGAAACTCCGGTATAGAGAAAGTTCAAGAAAAATCGAGGAGAACTGACTCAAATGAATAAATTAATTTAAAGAAAATAATTTTATATGGAAATAAGAATAAATTAAAGCACCCCAGGGTTATATAAATAAAACAGAAAGAGATTGCTAAAACTAGATATTGAAATAAAATATGCAAATAATATAATAGATTACTGGAAAGAGTTTAAACTAATAATTATTAGAGAATTAAGGACGAAGCGTATTTGACAAACCCCCAATCCCCCTTTTCTTTTGTTTGGCCACTGACTGACATTCCTCTAGATGATGTTGACTAGTTGTTTAAATAATGACTGACTCATAAAATAATAAATCTTTGTGAAGTGTTATCAGTTTACCATGATTGGAACTCTTAAAGGGCCAGCGATAAATTTAAAACAAAAATGTATAAAAATTCAAATTACAACTAATTTTTATGATTAAATAAAAGTCAATTTTTTTTATAAAGAAAGAAAAGAAATTCTGAATTTTATCCATCGGCTGAGACAGATATAAAAGCTTTCTTAAATTCAGATTAGATTTCGTTGAATTGATCTCCCCAAAATAGAACTAAAAACCCATAAAACTATAGACTCCTGGATGTAACTCGAAACAAGTTACCACCCCCTACAATGTTACGCCATAGCAGAGAGGATGCTGAACTAGAAATTGGTAATATCAAAGACCATGGTTGTCCCTCTCTTGGCTAAATAAAATGAATGACCAGAGAGCTAAACATTAAAACCCTAAGCAACTTTAAATAAATAAATAATGTGTTAGAGATCTAATTGTATAAATATTGAAATAAATATATAGGCCTACTTAAAATTATATTGGATTGCAAATTATCAATTTAAGTCTGAAATTAATGAATGATGATTGGAATAAAAGTGCTCCAACGATTTCTAAACTACCATGGGTATATGTGCTAATATAATAATCAATTGGCAAGTATTAATGAACAAGAAATGGAAATGCTCTGTGAGGAATATATAATTACTATGGACATGCTTATGCTGAAATAATAATAACTAAATAGCATGATGCTAATAAATAAATTATTTTATCACCAGGAACTCTAGATTGTAGCAATTGTGATATAAAGTGATCAATCAGGAATAAAAAATATATAAAGATGGATGAATTTAAATAAGACTGGACCCCCCCCCCCCACACACGGTTAAACATTAATGAAAATTCTGAAACGTTACGACAAGCCCTGTCAAATAATTAAATTTCATGGGAAGAATTTATTAATGCTGTTTCATTCTACAATTCAGAAGAAATATGCTAGTGCCTGTAAATTAATAATACAGTCAGAGATATATTGTTAAAAAAATAACTGCTGATCTATTCCCGAAAGCTGAAATAAAAGAAAGGAAAGATAAAGAAGAAAGAAAACTATAAAGTACTGCAATTAAATAATAACAATGATTTTAAATACCGGTATATTAAAGAAGATAAAATTAGAGAAGGACTTTTTTAGTTGAGAAGTGGGTGCTATCACTCATACTCATCCAAGTAATCAGATGATCCCACTGATGATCAGATCTCCAACAGTGACCATCCCAGAGGCTAAAGGGACATCCCATTATGTAAATTAGCCTATAGTATATTAGCTTTGCCTTGCAAGAACAACGACGACGGTTGCCACTTAAAAATACAGTTAAGTTATTTTTTGGGCTCAGTGCTTCTTCTGGCCTGCATTTATCATCCTACGAGTCTAAGTTGCCACTGTGTCCCTCAATTAACTTATTCCAATTATTAAAAAGTTTTACTTAACATTCAATTCCTGCCGTAGTCCTATACCCAGTTAACTATAATTTTGTTAAGGCCTCAGATGTCCATCAAGACCTAGCTAGCTTAGATGATAGGGCCATGACTGGTGTTTCCCAAAAAACGTACACCAGGATGTTCTAGAAGACCGATGCCCATTTGCTGGTAGCTGAAATCTACAGGTTTACTTTAATCATTTCATAATTTTATTTATGATATTAGCACATGTTAATATTCTATTTAACTACTTACCCAGAGCAATAATCATCGAATATACATGCTAATCATTCATTCTAATAACTTTGTCATAAATCAATTTCAAAAACAATTTCAATAACAGAACTTTACTGCCAACTTGAAGAATAAACTTTAAAATTTCAATTATTGGAACAATTTCACTAAATGTAAGCAATCTATAATGCAACATATTTAATGTTTTCTTTGTAGTATTAATTCCATGTTTATTGTCTTACAGTGTTAATAAGTAACATAGATATCATATTATATTCTGGTTTGCTGTAGATTTAAAAACATACAAGATAAGATTTGGTTTAGTAGAAATCATCAGTAATTCCAAATCTTAGAGTGGGAGCTGTTTTGATTTTTTTTTATCCCCTCCTAATTAATAATAACTAGCAAATAAGCCGGTTACACAGGCAAATCAATAAATATTTTATGCAAATATGCCCGTTTTATGCAAATAAACCCCGTAAGCCCGTTACATGGGCATTTAGCCTGTTACACAGGCATTTTATTATTTTAGCAAATAATAGTTGTCGAGATGACCGTTAGATGGCGCTACATTTTCGGCTTGATCATATTCCAATTAAGATATGTTTATTTTTTATTAGAAATGTTCATCCCAGATAGGAATAGAATTTTTATATTCCATCTGAAGACACAATTCAGATACAATTCATATTTGATATTCTTTAACAAGATTGTATTAATATAAATAATCAAGTAATCCCACTGAATGACCAATAACCATAACTAAGAGGAGATCAATTTATCCTTTAAACCTTGATTGTAATACTGTTTGCTGTGATAGTAGTTTTAGCGAGGACCAGAGTCCAAGTGTTATTTTTGATTTTTCTAAGGTTAATAAATAAGGTTTCAATATTTTAAAGGGTACCTTGTCTCAGCTAAATTATTTCACAATTATTATACTGTTAAAATGTTGAATGCTATTCCCAGGATTGGTGATGCCATAATAGAAGAAGACTTTCCAGACTATCCAGAACAACAATATTTGTAAGTTTCAGGTAATCTCTCCAGGTATCATTTTAATGCTAGTTTAATTATAGAGTAATAAGTGAGTCTCTGTCGATCAAAAACATAAAAATTTCAATCAATACTAATAAATCAATTTTTGGTAACTCTAATTCCTCTGCCTTGTTCATTAGGCTACATGTGATTGTACGTTCGGATTGTACGGAATTTCTATACAATTTTTAAAAAAAAAATTGAAAAAAAATGAAAAAAAAAAAATCTGGAGTAAAGGAAATGTGAGGTTTTAGATTTAGACGTTAAAAGAATTTAGCGTCTGAATCTCAAAACTCACATTTCCTTTCCTCCAAAAA
>PXIH01S0105498.1:0-10836 GCA_003024985.2 Euperipatoides rowelli
GCCCCTGGTGGCCCCTGCTGTGCACAACTTGTGACATGGGCATAATTACACTTCAGTTAGGGGTGGAATTATGACCCTGTTACACCGCGCCAAATTTAAAAACCCATTCCTACCCTAACCCCTTATCCATCACGCTATACTCGTTATCATTCCCCTTAACCTTCTTAACCACTTTTAACCCAAATCACTTTTTATTCCCCCCCCCCCTCTCCATTTCTTATCATAAATATAATATTTCCAACAACCACGTCCCTCTATCCTCCTCGCCACTCATCCCTATCTCTCCCATTTTAATAAACAACTCAAAAAATGTACCATTTCAAAAATCTATTTCCTATCCCAACCCTACAACACAGATTTCAAAACCAATTATCTCCTCAAAAAAAAAAAAAAAAAAAAATCATCATCGTTATTCCAAACCAAACTACCAACCCATTAAAATGAAAATAAAATTTATTCCCTTTGCTAATAGATAACCCTTCAAAACATGATACAAAAAAAAAAAAAACATATTAACCATTCCCTCATATAATAACCCCAAATCTCCCTACTACCTATTAACCCAATCTCCCAAATATCCTCTTTCCCCAAATCCTTCTCATAAACTTTCCCATAACCACCATAACTCCCTTTTACTCTGATCATTTTAAAACATAAAATCCACCTTATTATTTTTTTTTTGGTTAAACAAACCACTGTCACACACAATTTAAATAGTAACCCTATTCTTATACAGTACCTTCCAAATTAACCTATCTAACTCGTTAATTGTTCTCACTGTTGCTCGTGACATCTAATGATTATTTATGGGAACTTTAACACTTTCTTTGCTAATTTTTTAATACTTAATCACAACTAAGTTTTAAATTTAGAGTAAATAAAAATAAATGAAGAATAAAAAAACAAACTGTTTTTTTACCTGAATAATTATTGCTGATTTTTCTCTAAGTTTGTTTTGTCGACAGCTTAAAGTCTTTCGAGCAATTAATTGAAATTGAATCACAACGTTTACAAACCGGTGATTTTGCATTCGCTGCAAATAGTTTGTTGCCCATCTCNAAAAAAAAAAAATGAATATTGAAATTTATGAATAGGCAATCTTTTTAGCACTTGCAGGTCTCATTCGATTTTTAGTTTTAATCAAATGGCCACAAGTAAGGATATAAATTGACAGGGAGAGGCAGTCTCATTTGAGTTTTGGTTTAACCAAGGAGGCTGCAGTTAGCATATCAAAGCAAATGGGGGAAGAGTGGTTAAAAGTTAATGTGACCGCATAAAGTTAAATCGCACATAAAAACTAAATAAAAAATACAATAACAAAAAAATAATTACTTATTAGAAATATTATTTCACACTTTAACATTGCTCAATTTGACTTTTGAGGTATTTCCATAAATAACTTTTGCATGTCCACTTAAAGTCCTGAAGAGTAAATTTGTAAAGTGGCATATACTGTAGCTGTTCAATAGTCAGCCAAAGACAAACAAAATTATCTTTTCTAAGACTGGGATTGAAAAAGCTTATTCACATATTCTGTATGTAAAAGGTGTCAATAACGTTGATTGCAATCTACTGGTTGACTGCATAATGTTTTTGTTAGACCTCCAATAATATACAGTATATACGGTTATTTTCTTTTAAGTTCCAATTTCAAAAAACATTAAAAATAACTCATTAAAATAATAAAGTTAGCTACAGTATGTTTGTTTTTATACTAATAGAATTACTGTTTTAATAATTACATAGTTGTATAATATGCATTTATTCAACTATCTGCTCTTCTGCTTTAAATAATAAATAATTGCATATAACTTAGTGGTGTTACGTTATAAACTTTAATTTCACACGGAAAAAAAAATGATGAGCATTTAAAATTATAAGTTGTTGCTCAAATGTTTTCTTGTAATTTTTTTTTAAAATATAATTTTATTATGAAATTTACAGATAAAAGGTGCTAAATTAATTTTTTTTGTTATAAAATGATTCCAATTATGCTAATTTTTAAATGAAATCTCATATTACATTTCAGTTTGTTTATAGTGTAATCCAAATTGTTCATTTTAAAAAAAAAGAGAGAAGCAAATTTCATTTGCTTTTTTTCTAATGTCTACAAAGATAACCATTCATTTGAACTTAATTTGAATGTTTCTAAGGAGTAATGGAGTGGCAGAAGAGTATATTAGACTATTATCATTTTTTTTTTAAATATACAACTAAATACTTTATTTACAAAAATAAAAATTACAACAAAATATAAAAACAATGTAATTCAAATAAATAATCAAAATGACTAAAATCGAGCATTAAATTTCCATAGGAATACATTAAAATTAAGACTTAAGGTTCCTGTACTACTTACAGTATCTTATTCTACGATGTTTATTTGTTAATCTTCATGAAAAAGTCGATTTTAATACAGTTTTTATTAAATTCTGTGACAATTGGCACAAATTTTATAAAATAAATCAAAATTATAGCACTAGGATTTTACTTTTTTTTTTTTTTTTAAATTTACTTAAGTTATTACAAACAACTCAATGAAAAACAACTTTATTTATGTACATTATAATTAATTCTGGTAAAGAAGTACCTATTAAAAGTTGATCCCAAAGAGACAATTTTACCATTACTTTTTAAATATTTCCCCCCCAAATGATACTTAATTTTTACTATTAGAAACAAGACTTAATTTGAATTGGCTTAACCATGATTTAATTTAGTTAAAATATTAAATTATCTCTTACCTTTTGTTGATGAAGGCAATACAATCGCCTTCTGGCAAGAATTTTTCTCCAAACGGTTTGTAATTTGATGATAACTTCTAAAGTCTTCCTATAGTACTGCTTTGTCCGATACATTTTATATGTTGCTTGAATACAAACAGCTGCAATTCTTCTTTTTTCTTGTTGAAGTAAATATTGTTCCCGAATATGACAGGACAACAATATCGATCTATACCATAACTGAATCTTTTTTATGGACTTTAATAACAACAGATATCTCTTTCTTATTAACCATCCCCGGATAATTTTCTGTATGTGAACACATGCTATCTTAATTTTCAAAAATCTTTGGCGAATAAGGTTTTTTCTAAAATAGGACTGAATAATTATTGTTGACTTCAGCCTTTGTTCATTTTCCATCCGCTGTTTCCTCTTATTAAAATATATCCGGATGTGTTTCTGGATTATACAGGCAGCTTTAGACAACCGAAGATATTCCTGTTGTTTTTTAGATCTATACCAAGTTTGTATTTGAATAGTGGCTAATTTTATCCTTAAATTCTTTTTTTTATTGAGATATGTTCTAAAAGCAGCTTGAAGTCTTATTGTTGCTTGTCGCAATTTAAGATAATTATGTCTATGCTCTAAGGCAATGCAATTAGCTAGATATCGTTGTTCAATGACTAGGACTGCTTTTTTCATCAAAATAAACTTTTTACGTTCAGCATACCCACGGAAATAACTTTGGATTAATATAGCACTATGCTGTACACCATTAAAATCAGCACCCATTTGTTTTGAGATTACCTGGCTATGATAAAACCTTTGATCAGTAATACTTTTTTGTTTAGTTTCTTTGCAATTATTCATTGCTGAAATTCTAGAGCAATTATTCTGAAGGGGTAAAACACTATTTTTCATTTTTAAATAGTTATTTCGGTGGTAATTCATTCTCCACCAAGTTTGCAATTTGATTGTTGCTATTAATTTACGCTTCTGATGTAATTGCCGAGCCCTTCTTTGAAACAAAACTACATTATTTTTCAATTTTAAATACCACTCTTTTCTCAACTGCATTCTGTACCATGATTGAATTTTTATTGCAGAAATTTTCTTTTGTAGAAATAATCTTTTTGCAAGCCAAGTTCGTAATCTAGCTTGAAGAAATTTTGCAGCACAATACCGGTGAACTTCTCGTCTTGTTAACCAACCTCTTATCTGTCTCTGTATCATAATGGCTGCAGCATTTTGTGTTTTTAATATAAGTGTTTCTATGTTCTTATTTTGATATACTCTCCAGTATTTTTGAATGACAATAGCAGAAGAATACCACTTTTGAATTTTTTTTCTTACTAAATATCCTCGAATCGAAGCTTGAATGATAATACATGCTCTTCTTTGAGTGATATACACATTTTTATAATATTGCGAAAGTAAACAATTCCTAAACCAATTTTGAATTGTGAGAGCAGCGTTTTTCTTTTTTCTGAAATTCTGATGTAAAAGATGACTTCTACATACAGACTGCAAAATTACAACACTGTTTAGTATTATTTTACAGTTTTGGCGGACAAGAAAACCACGCATCTTAGCCTGAAGTTTTATCATTAATTTTAAATGAACAAAATATTTACGAGCTTTTATAGCTCGAAAACAACTTTGAATAACAATAATAGATTTTTGCTTCAATAAATAAGTTTCCCTTTCCTGTTTAGCAAGAAGATAAGCTTTTAAAGTATTTTTTAAAAGAACAATAGCTTTTTTTTGTCGTCTAAACTTTAGCTGACAACTCCAACTTCGAAAATTCTTCTGAATGTGGATAACTGCAGTCCGATATTTACAATATTCTTTACGTGCAAGATATCCTCTTGTCCATGCTTGGATAGTAATAATAGCATGTTTCTGAATTTGATATGCTTGTGAATACTGTCTAAAAAGAAGTTTGGCTCTGAATGTTCTCTGCACTAATATAGTCGCCTTTTTTAAGGACAAATACCGAGTTCGAACTAAATACATTCTTACAGCTGTCTGGATTTTAATGGACATAATTTTTAAGAAACTTAAATGCTTTCTAACAATATAACCTTGAATATGACATTGTAGTTTAATAATCAATTTTAAAGAATAAATGTATTTTCTTGCTTTATAGCCCCTATATGCAGCTTGTATAGCTAATGCTGAAGTTTTCATTTTTTTGTATTTGTTTTGTGCAGTTTTAGTTCTAAAAAAGGTTTGCAATGTAACAGTAGATTCACATATTTTTAAGAATTTTTTATGAATACACTTAGTTCGCCACCAGTTTTGAATCAAAATTGCTGAAGATAGACGGTGATGATATCTTTTACGACACAGGAAACCTCTAACAACAGATTGCATTTTAATTATTAAAACTTTTAAAGTTAAGAATCTGCTTCTTAATGTGATGCATTGTTTTTTTCTTCTGTAGCTATTTTGAATTACAGAAACAGCCCAAAGAGTGTGACAATAATGTTTTTGAGCTTGCCATCTTCGACAATAAGATTGAATTGTAATTGCAGCCTTTTTCCAGGCATCAAATTTTTTTCTATCTTTGAATCCTTTATAAGTAGCTTGAAGTTTAATTGCAGCTGATCTTATAACAGCAAATTTTCGTTTCACTTTTTCACATTCTAGTTTTGCTCTAAAACGGCGTTGTATAACAGTAGTAGCCCAACAAATCTGCTTATATTGCTTTAGCACTTTCCATCTCTTGAAATAAGATTGAATTATAATTGCTGCTGAATTTTGCTTTTTAAATTCCTTTTTAATTTGAAATTCTCTAAAAGCAGTTTGAAGAATAATAGCGGCACCACGTTGAATATGGTAGTAAAGATAGTGTTGGCGAGTTAGTTTTAGACTACGATACCACCGTTGTATATAGACTGCAGCTCTTTTTTGTCTTGTGTAACGTTTATGAAAAAGATACATCTTTATTGAAGCTTGCACTTTAATAATAGCAGTCTGAATTTCAAGATATTGTTTTCGTTTTATAAACATTCGCCACCAGGACTGAATTGTCACAGTTGCTTCCAGTTGCTTCACATGATGCAAATGTTTAACTTTTCTATACCATCTCTGAATAGTAATAGCGCTTGTTCGCATGTCTGAAAATATTTTAAACTGTTTTCTACCTTTTACAATGGCTTTCCATTTTTGTTGGAAATATTTGATTACCTCTATTTGTTCTAAATACTTCTTTCTAATGATATGAGAACGAACAAATGTTTGAATAATAATAGCAGCACGATTTATTCTTAGAATTAGTTTTTTTTCACTATAATTTCTCCAATATTTTTGAATAACAATGACTGCTCTGGAATAAATAATCATTCTTTTTAAACGGTAACTTCTAAAAGCATTTTGAATTAACAAGGCAGATTGTTTCAACTGGGTAAACTTTAATTTTTCATTTCTGGTTCTCTTCAAACCCCGATAATATTGCTGGATTTTAATTGCTGCTGAATTCCTTTGCTGGAGAGATTTCCTGAGCAAAAATCCTTTAAATAAGGATTGCAACAAAATAATATTCTGCAGAGTTGTTTTAAACCGAGATCGAGCAATAAAGCGACGAACATATGCCTGCCAAAGAAAGAAAATAAATAAAAATAAATAATAACAGTAGCAATAGTAATAACACTAATAACAAGGCTACGCAAAGAGTAGGGAAAGGGGGAGCAATCCTTCACTAAGAATGGTATATGTTCACAAATAAAAAAAAAAAAAAAAAAACTAAGGCATCAAATTTTTACTAGTTGTTTGAGAACAATCAAAAGTTATGGTAGAAAAGTAATATGTTTAAATATAGTCAGTAGTTGTGACATGTTTATTGCAAGATTAATTACTGTTTAAAAAAAACAAAATACAGTCTAAACAATAGGGACTGAACAAATTATAAAGTACAGTTTACCAAACATAATGTATTGGGGTTTTTTTATCATTGTATTTGCTTTTCTAAAAATGGCCATTTTAAATCATTTAATTAAAAAAATACACTGTAGAGTACTGGATTTAAAGTGTTTAATAAAAATCGTTAGACTCCCACTTTTTCAGATTTCTATTGGTTTCTTTACTTATTACATGATTTTTTTTTTTTCTAATGATATACTGTAGCCTACTTTTCTTTACAGTGTTTGGTTAGTAACATAATATTTTTAAACCAGACATAGGCTACACGAAGTTATGAAAAAACTAATATAGGCTACTCCACACACATCTCATTCCCCAACAATAGTAGTAAAGAAAAAAAAAAAAAAAGATTTTTTTTCTATTTGGCCTGTGGGATTTTACAATTGTTTTTTTTTTTCCTTTCTAAAAGTCTTGTTTCCACCTACCCCCACCTACAATCTAAATAAAATCTCTCTAGATAAACAATAGTAGCAGTAATTATTATTATAACAAAGATAATGGCAGTGATAATAATAATAAAAAAATAGTTAAAATTGAACAAGGCTTCAAAGATTGAATTTACTGTTGCTTTTCATTTCTAAAAGCTAAAAATTTCCTACACATACAATATCTTTGTGCCACAACAAATTTTTCAAACTTTTACTCATGGTTGGAATTTCTTCCCTATCATGGTAGCCACACTACAAGGAAGGTTACAAGTCGAGCTGAAAGGATAGAGAAAATGATGGGAGAGAAAGGTGAAAAGAGAGCAAGGGAAAGAAATGAGGGAAGAAAAGGGCCTCGGAGTGGAAATGTTGAAGCTACTTTTACAATTTTTGCAACATTATATAAGATCAGGAATTGTTAAATTGATAGTTTCAGTCAGTGATACTGCCGGCCCCACGAGGGTAACTTACTCCCAGTATTTCAGGCTATACGGTAAACCAACCATGTTATGGATAACACACTATGACTCACACCCAGCCGCACAGAACCTATAGATCAGGAATTGTTAAATTGTTGCAACAAAAATAGTCTCACGGTGTAGCCTATTTTAAATTGACTGCAATAAATGAATCTACGATTATATAGAAAGTAATATTACTAGTGATAAACCATGCCCATGTGGTACTGGTGTAGACTGCTTGCATCTTTCACTACTTGGTTGATTCACACTATATACTGTATATGTTGTCATTTTTGTTAAAAAGTATTAACATTTAAACCTTAATATTAAAGCATACTATCACCAAAAATCATTACATTACATATTTAAAATTAAGAAAAATAATCAAATAAATTTTAATTCACTATTATGAATTATTTAGTTATTCTAATTTTAAAAATAGTGAATTTTACAGATTTTTGCTCACAATTTTCAAATTTAAAAAAATTAAGTGGAGACCGATAAATGCGGAGGGATGGGGGGATTCACTGAAAACTAGCAGGAATGTCAGGTTATTGTAAGTTTTTCCGTTCCTGCTTTTACTATACAGGTCATTTGATTTGGCTAATTTTTTTAAATAACATTGTTTAAAAGTCATGAATGCATTTTTTTTTTAAAAAATTTAAATTAGACATTAGGAAACATAAGTTACAGTATTTTATTAGAAAGGGTTTCCCCACTGTAAAATAATTTAAAAAAAAAAATTAAATAAATGCTGAAAATGCTCAAAAAGATAAAAGTGATCATTTTAAAAGAGAAGACGACACTACTATTATTAATAAGCTATTGATTTTTTCATTAAGCATCACATTCTACGTCTTATAAATACTGATTAAAATTTTTAGTATAGCCTACAATAAATAGTCCATTTATATCATAAAATTATATAAAAAAATACCATTTATTTTTTATTAAACATAATACATTACAAATCCAATAAGCACTATAAAGAACAACCCACTAGCAATAATTTTTTTTAACGATGGAAGCGATCAGTTTTAACTCCCACTTTTGTGATGAGAATTTTTTAATGTAAAAAGGAAAAAAAAAGGTTTATTAATAGACTTAATTATTTAAATATTATCAGTTTCCTATAAAAATTTTAAGTCAAGTTCCTATGTATTATTAAAAAAAAATACTAACTTGAATTAATATTGCTGCCTTATGTTGTTGTTCTTGAACTTTGTTCTTTTTCAAGGTATGCAACATTCGTTTAGCTCTCAAACAACGCCATTCCTTCTGAATTACAATTGCAGCCAGAGTCCTCTGTTTTTTCAATTCTATATCTTTTATATGTCGCCGAACAGTTAAAAATTTTTTAACTGCCCTTTGTAGAATTAAAGCAGCTCTTCTTCTTATCTGAAAAGGAGAGGAAGTGGGGATATTTACATAATTTCATGCAATACAGATTTTATTGTATATATTAAAAAAAAAAAATGAATCAAGAAATCTTGAAGTATATTATACTGTATACTATACAACACATGTACCGTACAGTTACTGTATATACTGTATATAGTATACACATAATCTATATTAAGATAATTAAAAAATTACAATTTCATCCATTATATACAGGATGAATAAAAAATTTTATTAACAAAATTAAGAGAAATAAAATTCAACAAAATAAATAGAACACTGTTACTAAAGCATTCATCTTAATATGCAAAAAAGGATTTTAAAAAAGTTCTATAAGTTTAACCTCTAACAGAAATGCACAGTTAGTACAGCCAAGTAGTTAGGACTAATGTAAATAGATCCCACAACCAAAATGTAGGCTACTATAAATGTTAATTATTTTCTAGCAAGTACATTTAAACACATTTAATATTTTAAAAAAAGAAGTCATCACAAGTTAAACTATTAAAAAAATTTAATAGATTACAGTATAATGAATGTTTAATATACTTATTTGTAATTTTCTGTATTGATTCACTGTGGGAAGGGATAACTGACTTATGTTACTACATTGTTTAAATTTCTTAATGGGGCTTTTACTATTTATAGTAAATGCAGCATTCATAGCCTAATCAGCTAGGAAATCATAAACGAGGGAAATATTTGTTTTCTTTTATACATGTGAACCACTGCTAATTATATTTACACTGTTTTAATATTTTAATTTGCATGCCTGTTTGTCTTTGCTTGCACAGTGTGGCATCTACCACAGCCGACAAGCATACAATTTTATTTCTGTAAATATATTTTTTTCCTCGGCTAGCAAGCACCAGCCCAAAGGGCATTTGGATCACCCTTTTTGTTTTATATTTGTTCCAGTCTGAAGTAATTATTTTGTACAAGTGGCTCTTAGTAACCGAGTTGCAGCAACTTTTTTTTACTTATATTTGTCCAGTTTTTTTTTTAAATTAATCTTTTTTCCTCCTGCATCAACTTATTAATTATAAGGTTAACCCCACAGTGGTCACCTTAAAAAAAGTTGCATTAAACACAATATAATATGAATAAGAGGATATAAATACTGTAAATTGATTTATTTAGCAATCTTTTTCATATAAAACTTTTAAAACCTGTGTGGACATTTGTTCTTCAAAACCCTTATACACATGTCATTTATCAATCTTAATTAATAAATAACAGAATAAATCCTTTTGGATTTATTCCTTATTTTAATACTTTATTTGACCAGCCACTTTTACAACATTTTGTTTGATTATTTTGTATCATCTTATGTTGATATGTAATTGTTGTACTTCTGCCATCTCTTAATCTCTATTCCTTGATCTTCTTTGGGCTAGCCACCCACAGCATAGCCTCCCCCTCCATCCCTTTCCCCTGCAAAGAAACAAAAAGAACTTTAATCATGAACAATATTAAATTATACTAAATTATAACAAGAAATTGCAATTAAAACTGCTTAACGAGATGGACATCATTTAATTGTATATACTGTAAATATTATGAAAGAAACTTAAGAAAACTGCTTAATAAAATATGGAGGAAATATTCGAAATGGTTGTCATGGTTACAAATCTTTTGCTAATTTCCAATTTCATCTTGAAGAAATAATAGTTCCAATTCTTCTCACCTGGCGGAGACTACATCTTTTGTGCATTTACAGTATATACTGTAAAAAGCAAATGACAGTCACTAGCGACCTATTAAATTGAAATCAACAATACTACTAATGCTAGTGACAACAATACAATATAAAAGTTGATGCACAGAGCCATTCGAGAGAATTTTGCCAGAATACCAAGGAGTTCAGAAAGACAGCAGGCTTTAGTCTGAATTCGAACACCT